>JXSR01S053990.1:15163-33421 GCA_000969725.1 Ophiothrix spiculata | reverse complement strand
GAGACTTGGTTACGCGTACAGACAACCTGCGCAAATAATAATTTACGCGAATGATACGCCAACCTGCACGCAAAGCGTGTGTGCGTGTTTCAATATTCGCGCATTATGACACGGTGCGATGCCTTATCGGCAAGCTGTCGGTCAAACCCGAATACCCCCAATTTTGTCTCCATGCCAGATAAAAATGGGGGACATGTCTGGAATCTCCCCTTTAAATCTATGGTTGTAACAGATGAAAAGATATAATCAAAATTGATATCATCTGCAAAGTCCCCCCCCCCCCTTTCGGTGTGAGCCATCACATATAATAACCTTTTCTTGGTTTCGCAAATCAACCGGTACCAAAATGTAAATCTTTTTTTTTTATAAAACCATGAAAGTTTTTCCTGAATTATTGAAAGAGTTAAGTTGCTGGCGTGCAAAAAGTTTAACTTCTACATGTAATAATTAATGACTATTTATGCTATCTTATTTAAGGTACTTTGAGTTGACTGCCGTGATAACGCAAAATTTTGTTAGTTTATATTGGCGTTATCGATTCAACAGTATTATTCAGAAAACCCTTCAATTAAAAAAAGAAACAAAATGTCGTCCATGTTTTAACCTTGAAAGGAAATAGCAAAATTTTCAAAGACGCGTAACAGTTTTTCGCAATAGCTGAAAAACGCCTGTCACAGGACCACTCAACTTAAAACTTAGCAAAATTAGTTACTTTCTATATACTATTAAAATTTAAGCGAGGTTTGAGAATCTTTAGGATTCAAGTAACGGGTGTAGCAAGTGATAGCGGCTGTTGAGGTAAAGCAAAAGGTGATATATGGGACAAAAGGGCATAATCATGTTGTACTTTATTACAAACCAAGGTAATTTGGTACCTTCCGAAGTGTTATCTCACCCAGTTAATGCAAAAGTCGTCGCCTTTTGACGTCATCATCCCAGAGTTTGCCAGTCACCGTTGTGATGCAGAGTTGATAAAATTGGTGATGACAACTCAAATGGTTAAGGAAAACCCTAGACGGAAACATGGATTGGAGAAATAGGCTAACAAACACGACGCATTAGTGGCACGTATGGTGTTATAATGGTCAAGCAAAGGACATTTATATAATCTGTTTGTTTTGCATCAGATATTTCTTAAATGGGTGTATCACCTTAGCCTCTAGTTAAAACTTTTGGTTATTAGAGGTCAAATAATTGTTGTGTCGAGTGATTGAGGAACGCGTACAAATAGTTGTTTAGCCAAACCCTATAGCCCTGTTTAAATGTAGAAATCAAATAAACGTTGCTCATTCGCTCGTTCTACCATTTGTCTACTCTGTATATTTGTCACTATTGTCTATTCTTAAGCCAGTAACGTTAAAATGAATGTTAGAGTAAAAAAAACCTACCGACACCTTTTTTTAATTTCTATGTATATCTAAACATGTTAAGCTTTTCTTGACTTCAAATCTTAATCTTAGAAGACAGATTTAGATGATTTAAGAGATTTGTTAGTTTCAGGATTCTTGTTTTTGAGTACGTCTTATTCTGTGCAGGTTAGGCCACTTAGGATTGTCTTTTTCAATCTATATACGAAGAGTTGACTTGCAAAACGGCTTGTATCCATTTTGCACTTTTTGAGAAAAGGGCAAAAAACTGCTAGGGCATCAAAATGTGTTGCAAATTCCTGATAATGATTTTAGTATTTCTGTACGAATATGTCTTTAAAAATAGGGTGTAATTTAGATAATTCATCAAATAGTTTCTTATTAATTGACTATTGAATTTTTTTGCTGAAAATGGATGTAAGCCGTTTTGCAGGGAAACTCATCAAATTTCAACTTAGGAATCATCTATATTCTAAATTTTGGCAAAATGTCTTTTATAATTCGTACAATCATGTTTAATAAAAAAAAGTTACCATATATGGGCAAAATCCCCTTTAATACCCAAATATGGTCATACAATGTCCGTATTTGGGCATACAAGTAACATTTTCGGGATTTTAAACCACTTAGGCAAGATTTTTTCAACAATTTTTTGTGCCAGGATGATGCATAAGTTGAAGGTCTGTTAGAATCTATCAAAAACACATTTTTGAAAAAATGGTCTCTAAGCCGTTATGCAATTTATTACGTCGTTTAATCGTATATGTTATTATCATTGCTTTGGTAATAACGAAAAGGGGATCTTGCGTCAAGTGTAATTAATTTTTGGCATTTTGACAATGAACGTCATCAGCTGTGCATTTCGGATTCAATTTGGTTATACGTTTTGATACAATGCCGTGTTGTTAAACAAACACCAACATCAAGTAAACACTAACTGTGTTTTATGCAGGAAAACACGCACAGCAGAGACAGAAATATACAGCATTTATCCTTTACGTCTTAAAAATGTTTGTAGCATAAAACTCATGAGTCCCTTCAGACTAAAAATCGCGCTGATAGCTTGGACACTTTTATGATACCAAGCATGATGTAATAAGAGAGTTATAAGCAGAAAAAAATATACGCATACACAATCATGTTGATGTGTTCAAAATTTATTCATTTTATGAGTTTATTTTTCAAAATTTTCAAAAAATTGCGATTTTGATACATGGAAAAAATTTTTGGTGTACCTTTTTGTGTCTTCAAAGTTGTCTTGCACCACTGCCTTGGGCAAAAGCTAAAAAAGGCTTTTGCCTGGGCGATCTAAACACACTCACCCCAGAAATTCCCTTATAGGCATGAAGAACAAACTTTAATTTGGCTATTTAACCTTAATATGTATTCAATTTACGTTTACACACTTTGGTGTTCATTATCTAGTTACTTTACATATTTAATAGCTTTTTAAAAACTTCTTTTATTCCTTGCGTAAAACGTAATGTACTATATAGTATTGCACACCTAATTTCACAAATGTATTAGACGTTGATCTACCAATATCCAGAAGTATATTCAACAGTGACAAACCCGGTTTCTGAGAACTTTTTAACCACACCAAGTCAACATGTTTCACTAACTTTGTGTTTTATATAGTTTACCATAAGCCTAAATCATTTAAACCTGTTGTTTTCAACTATATTTGTGGAATTTGGCCATCTTTAAGTGTTCTACATATTACAGACATTTACATGCCATAAACATGAGTTTATACCAATGATGCTTTAAAGTGTTCTTTATGCATTGATGCGTGGCGCAGCTCGGTTTGAAGATATTCGCACCTTAAATACGAAGTATGGTATTTGAAATTAAGAGATCTAAATATCCGTCCATGTCCGTTTTATGGAGTTGTATTTGGTATCAAAAAAATTGAAGCTTCATTTCTAAATATGTACAGTATTTGGTTTTGAATTGTGATTTTTAGTTTTAACATTATTTTGATTTAAACGGATGAAGGGACTTTTTGGACAATGGCATAGTATTGAAATGCATTTTGATCTTATTTCGAATTGATAGGATAACAACTTAAGAATCAAAATGAATTCGCCATAAAATAACATTAAGCCATGATTCAAATGACTAACGGTATGTCATACAAGGCAAATTTATTTTTAGAAGTATTTCTTTTAAGATGTAGGCCGATGAATTGTACAGTCATGTGAGATGTAAGGATTGATTTATACAGATATAAATATAGACGAATGAATTCAGGAAGTATTGTTTATAGTGCTGGCCCTGTGTCACGATTGGGAAGACCGTTTCAGTTTTCAAAAGCGTCTTTTGTCTTTTTTAAACTGGCGTTGTCAATTGATTTGGTTTGACCATAATCTTGACCATTTATTATGCTATATTTAAACACTCCGCGTGTCACCTAGCTAATCAGAACGCAAGATTATACAGTGCGCGGAGTTGATTGAAAATTCACAATGCACTGCGCCTGTTGCGTTCCGATTTGCGAGGCGGGCGTTTAGTGCGTATGGATGTTTCATCGTTTTTGTTGGGTGATGATTTTTATTTTTTTAGTTCCGAGAAGTTTTAGACTTTGATGGTCTTATAAAGACCTGATTTCTTTTACAAATGATGCAATATTATTTTTCTTTCGTGCATGAATTAGATTTAGAAATTTGCATTCCATTATGCTCGTAAAATGCGACAAAATCAACGCACTTGCGGTAAATTTTGATTGTTGTCCAAAACACTCGGCCTCGTGAATTGGACGCATCAAAATTGTCCGCGCATGCATTGATTTGGTCTCATTTCACTCGCGATGTGAAATGCGCATTTATGAACATTCATCTGCACAAATTATTTTCTTTCTTCGAAAATTTTATTTGAATGGAGCCTAGGCATGGATGTTTTAAAGTATGCAAGGGAGCAAGATACAAAGAGCTTGCATATATTCCATTGCATTCTAATTTAACCGATTTTTCTAATACAATGTAATTTTTTCAAGGTTGGGTTCCTGAAATAATCTCTCTAAACGTTTTATGTACTGGCAATTAAATATGGTAGTTCATCATCAGAATATTAAAAAGGTTCATTAAGTCTTTATTTAAGAACTCTGTATTTCAAGTTTGAATTCTTTATCAGCATAAAGTACTAACATTTCCTCTAAATTAGTTTTAGTCAAGTACAAGCAGACATCAAAGAAACTGCACTGCAAAGTTGGTAAACGTAAAACACCTCGTAAACGTTTTGTGACACCCTGCTTATTATTGAAAGTTTTTTACTTGTTCGACATGATGTTCAGTCACTATATGTGTGAAAACATACCTGTAACTTATTTTACTTCCAATTCATGACACAGGACCTTCTGGGATAATGTGATTTGCTTCTTATGAGGGGGTATAAAGTGTCTGATTTCTGAATTGTTCGGTCTTGATAGTTGCAAATAACTTTTCGGTTTAAAGAATTGGTACATGATCCAAATTTTGTTAACCCCAATACATGTGAAATGTATTGTTACAATTTGGTTAGGTTATTTATATATGTCCCCGTCCTATCTAAAGGCACCTTAAGGTCTGCATATTATATTACGAGATACAGACCATTGAAGCTGAGTATAGTCAACAATCACGTCCAAGGTCGAATTTCTAATTTCATCCGAAACATTACCTTTGAAGTGTTTTCTATCATATTAATCAGGTTCCAACATCCAAAACATAAGAAAAATGTGTTAAAAATCAAGATAAAATCATCCCTCCATTCAAGTTTTACTCAGTACAAAACCTTTAAACTCGATTTTCTTAGAACTATAGTTTTCCGATTCAGCCACATTCCATTTATCAATTTGGATGTAACTTTGCAACCGAACATCCAATAACCAAAAGCAAGGTGTCATTCCAAAGCTTAAACTTTCAACTTTCAGCTGAGACCATAAAAATCAATTTTGATTTTTGGACCCTTAAGGTACCTTTAGATATGACGGGGCACATATATATATTCAAATTTGAAAAAGCATTAATAAGATATTGCCTAATATAGTCATTTAAAAATCAGCGAATAAGATAACAACACTGGCTTAGTACAAACATTTCAGAGGAAAGTGATATACCCTTTGATGAACTAATCGGTGGCAATAGATGTCATTTTTTGTAATATTTTTATGAAAGGAGTCCGGAAATATTGCCTGTAACCATTATTTCCTGTCACATTTAAGTTTAGTCCATGGAATTACTCTTAGGCCAAAAAAAATTGTTGGGTTGCCCTCCACCGACCGACCCTATTTTTCAGCCCGACCCAAACTTTTTTTTTATTGAAAAATATTCAAAACTTACCGAAAACTACAAAAAAATGTTATATTTTTGCTTTTTTCGATATTTAACCCTCAAAATGTTTAGGATGTTCCAAATCACTACAAGAAGTATTTGATTGTTTTAATTTGGATGTCGCGGGGGAAGTTATGAAGGCTGGAGCGGCCGATCGACCTAGCAGTCCGTGGAAGCGTTTAAAAAAAAAAAAAAAAACGACCCTCTCTGAAAAAAGCTGTGGAGGGCAACCAAACAATTTTTTTTGGCCTTATAGTTATGTTGCTATGGAAGTTAACAAAATGCTTTCCTTATCTTTAGCTTAACAATGTTTTATCGTGATGCCATATCTCTAAATAAAACTGTTCTTAAAATATCCTTCATATTTTGAATGTTGTGAATATCAAAAACTTAGAGTATACATTTTAAATATCAACCAGCAAATAACTTGATACATTATTTTGTAAAATAGAATAACATACATAAAGCTATGGTGAGAGTAGACTGGATCCACCAGTCGCCAAATGAGGTCTCCCTCACTTCCTGTGGTTCGGGCCATTTGGCGACTGGAAACTTTACATGAAAAAAAGGCGAGCACTTGGCACCGGATTTACGGTGCCAAGATTCTGCGCAGTAGAGAAGGATTCTGCGCAGTAAAGACTAATCGATCATGACTTTGTATGATGACGTTCACTCTCATCAATAATGGTAATTTATTCAAAAAATTTGAATACCTCCTAAAAAGTTTTTTCAAAGTCGCCATCTTGCTTCACCACTTTGACTAATTTTCGTAACATATTTTGCTTCATTTTACTCAATTTACAACACTAAATAACATATAATCTACATTTAATAAACCACTAGCCATGCAGGATAATTATAGCTATATCAGAAATTGCACAATTCTTACCTTTTTCAAGAATAAAAGCAAAAACAATCGGCAAATCACTCCTCAGCGAGACAAAGCAGTGCATTCTATGATTGCAAAATTGCCGTTTGGCGTAAGCTATGCGTGCGCGATAACGAGCGTTTCACGGGCACCGCGCGCGCGGGGCGTAAGTTAGCACTCAAGTACGCAGGACATGACGCAGTCTAAAGTAGTAAACACGTATTGTTTATTCATAAGTCAGACGTCATAAATAAATGCTAATAAAAAGTGCTCTTCTTTTTTCAAGCAATGTGAATCAGTCGTCACAAACCAACACAGTGAAGCGCGTGTGCAGTTTTTGTAAGACTGATGGACTGAGTCTATGGTGAGAGTACAACATTGAATTATAATAATAATATGCTTCAAGATAGTACATTATTTATTTATATATTTATTTATTTTAATTTATTATTTTTTAATTTTATGTCTTCATTTTCTTTCACAATTATTGGATTTTCATATTAGAATCAGTTTAGAATTAGAAATATCAATTTATACATTCTTACAATGTGGATCAAAGCAATATTTCCGTGTAATCATGGTGCAATGCTGTAAGTACAGTTATAAAATAACGACGACATTCTTTAACAAAAACTGAAGAGTAGTTTGGGAAAACTAGTACATTGGTTTTGTTTTAAGGAAAATACGTTTCTATTCATAGAAAATTATCACAATTTTACAATCATAAAGTCATAAAGTGATTACTAAGCGGCAGTTGCATGCTGACTTCTTTTCTCATATGTCACCTCAATAATAATAATAGTGTTTATTATTTGCATTCGAATCTGCAAACCATTTATTGAGCACATCTCATTTTTGAGTTCACGGTTAAACAGCTGTATTGATTGCCGCTCATTCATTTAGCGACTACCATATTGTTTGTATTGTTTACATCGGTTACCTTGGCAACGAATTCAGTGATGACCAAAGTGGTTTAATATTACTGTATACTGAACAAGCTACGTGGTAATGCATCGATTATTGTTTTGCTCATATATTTTATATGTTTGGTCTTCTGAGGTGACGTACACGTGTATTTCAACTCTTAAAGCCATTTAACAAAAACATATTTCTTGGTAATTATTATTCTATTTAACTATAATGTTCATACTGAAATAGCTAACACTGTAATCTTCTGATTGATAACTTTATGTCCAAAACATACAAAAATGTTTTTTCTTAGTTTTAACTTATAGGTTTTAAATAGACAAAATGGCTTATTAACAGAAGCCATTTTATATGTATACCTTTATGTGATTACACCGATGATATAATTTTTGTTGATTATATAATATTTACCTAAACTGTCATTATTTTGCACGGGTTTCTTAACAGCAATCTGCTGTAGCTAGATTAATGTTTATTTCCTTTTTGTCTTGTAACATCCGCCTTTATTTAGCAAAGCTATTATGTATAGGCCTATATATGTACCAGTTAAGGAAGGAAAAATTATTTTTATTAACATTAATGTTTGTAACAAATTGGTATTAACAGGATTAAAAAGGATCAGAGAAATCCATTCCACTTAGAGTAGTGATTGACAAGTTTTTCTTTTCCGGAAGCAATTTGGCGGTCAATTTAAATAGCTTCTTGAACATTTAGTAGGAATATAGAGAGTTTTAGTTTTACCTTATTTAGTTCACACATTTAAATTTAACGTTTGGTCAAGAGAATATGAAACTGCTTGCAAGGTTTGGCTTATCAATCGTATTACCAAAAGAAAATATTTTCTTCATTTATTGATATTTGTTGACCAGATTTTCGTTTTATCCAGAAATAGTTCTCTCCAGAAATTATGCGCAATATTGCAGTAGAAGAGAAAATGTTCAATTGTTTTAATTTTTTGTTCACAAAAAGCACATTTGTTACTGCTGCTTAAATTATTTTGCATAGAAATTCATTTGTGGTGATTATTGCTCGCGAGCTGTATAGTACATGTATTTACTTCTGAGATGTCAATGGGGAAATTTCGGGTTTGAAAGAAAGCCTGAAAATATTTAATATCGGACCGACTTCAGTTGAGTAGTTATCTCAGTAGCAATAGGAATATTCAAAGTATGACAACCTGTAATAAAGAAAAAATAAAATTTGTGTTCTGTCTTCAAAATTGTGTAGTGTTGAGCACAAAGTGCTTTCATTTTCTACGTAGAGGCTGACATTGCACATGCGTAATCTTGAAAATGCAAACCCTTACATACCCCACTGAGCTATACCTGGAGGGGAGAAACTCTGCATACATTACAATGCATGTACCGGGGACGATTCGCAAACACTTGTATACTATAAAAAGGCCAAAATACAACTGTATCAACAGTTTTAATATAACAGCCATTGCAACATCATTTCCTCACTAGTAACACCTCTTACAATCTCATTGCGCGAGCCACATTGGTGTTTGGCACCAAATTGTGCATTGTACTATGTAGTAGCTTGAATAAATGTTAGCAACAGGTTGATTTTGACAGGTGTTGTGTTGTATAAGATATGGCAAATATATGGATAATTATGTTCATCAAATGACGCTATCTGTGCTTGAAATAGCGGGTTGAAATATGTCGTACTGAACTCACGTATTATCACTTAAGGGCATAGATAACCCATGCAGGTTCTTCGTAAATACAATTTCTCCATTCTGTATTATTTGACACTTTAACATGTATAGATATGTTCATAAAATTTAGAAAATTGAAATTTTTTCTTGAAAAAGGATTTAACTTAAAGGTGATAAAATTTGCAACAAAATGGTGGTTCAACCAACTTTCTAGGTTAAGTACTTTTAAAGTTAGAGCAAAAAGAAGATTTTACAAAATTGCCAAAAACCGTATGATCAGGGCCAGATTTTACCATGGTAAGTCTGCAGAATTCAGCAGACTTCTTAAGTGTGTAAGTCTATAGGGAAAATTGTTATATCAATATTTATCCCTTTTAGATACAGGGTTGTGTTTGGAAATGACCAATAAACAACATCTACTTAACTAGAAATCATGAGAGTGATGCTCATTTAAGCTAAAATGGTATAAAATTGTGCATTGTTTTCTATGGGAAAATGAGCAGTGGCCACTTGTGATGTCACAAGTGGGCAAACAGTTTTTAAAATGAAGGGCACCATCTCTTGGCTTTTGCTGAACTTGGCTAACATGTATCTTTGATAAATTTTCAGACAAGATAACCATAGTTGAGAACATGTAGGACCTAAACCTTTATTTTTCATCTTATAAATATACATTTTTTCTTTTGGAACACATTTTTCATTTTTCAAAATAATAATAACTTTTTGATGATTTTATCGATATTTTTAGAACCATGCATTTATTTGGAAAACAAAAATGCGTATATATTTTATCAATTTATATTAAAAATTTTTATATGGAGAAAATAGACCCCTTAAAACTGGCATGTATATTGTATATAACAAAAACCAGCAGAGATCATTGCTGAAAATGCATATAATGTCTGTGTCGTGTGAGAAATTGCACGACTGTCTAGGAACTTATCAAGGTCATTAATCACACCACAGCTCAAATAATTTTATCATTTCGTTTTTCTAGTATTTGTAAATATATCAGAAATTCAATTTTAAATTAAATCTTCAAAATGATTTGAAGTTTAAAAGCTGATAGCCAACAATTGAAGTGAGAGTTTTTCAGCTTGAACATTTCACAAAGATAACCAGCATTGCATAAAGATAGGTTTGACTTAAACTATTCTGTAGAAATCAAATTAATTCTCCAAATTGTTACATAAGTCATAAGTTCAAATGATAATTCAATTACATATATTAAATTTATGTAATATTTGGCGCTGCAAAACAGAACGCATTAAGCAGCTCTCTGCTGGACAGAACAGAATCCTACAGTTGTTATGTGTAACGATCATTTATTATCATACATTATATCATGCATTCAAAATATTAACTTTTGAAAACCTGGGATGCCTGAACACCAGCGTTAACACGATTGTCAGGCATCTTTTCACGTGTTCATTATTTTAACACTAATGTTCAAAATTGATATCTTTAAACACTAATTTCAAAGAACACGTATGTTCTTCGAAATAAGTGTTAAAAATGTTAAGTATCCCTTTATTCTTTGACAAGTTGAGCACGTGTCTGGTGTTGAAAAAATTGTTTTGAACATGTGTTACGTGTTCTCTGGCATTTGCAGTGTGAAAATTAATTCTTAAATATTGTTTCTTTATTTTACAATATTTCAATTGTTTCTTTTGTTTTGCAATATTTAACACTTAGCCAAATGTTATGTTTCAGAACCCCTTGTAATATTATAACTGAGATACTAAAAGGACAAGAAAAGCGCATGCCTTGATGTCATATTACTCTAATCTTCAGTTGTTGCTGTGGTATAGAAAGTCATTACATATTACAATATCAGTCATTCATTGTTGTTCTATTCGGGCTATACGCACCTCGTGTTTCGTCAAATTGGGGTCAGCTGTTTTAATCTCCAGGTGAATTATTTTCTCTAATACTTCTCTCTAGAATTAGTCATTATTTGTTTAATAGTCATTTTGTTATCAATAAGCCAGGTGTTTTTATGACGCATCTTTAAATGAATTAGTCTGTGAACATACAGCTGCATTGTTTCTCAGCTAAGTTCATATCAGATATTGTTTATATATTTAAAACTGCATGTATTCTTCTGATTCATTGAAATAGATGCGCGTTAAGAACCTTTGAGATACCTGAAAACAAGCTTTTGAAAGGGTCAAAGTTCAATGTTCTTGTGTCTTCCAAGTGTATGGTATACACAAAGGGATAAATGAATAGTCCGCTTCTAAACGTATGATAGAGCAGGAGTGACAAGTAAAAAAAACCCTCAGTTTTCGAGAGTACTCAATTTTTAAATACTGCTAATGTTTGTAACGGATATTAATAACAACTATTTGAGGTACCTGGTTTTTGTTTTTGTAAGGGTTTGCATCAGTGGTTTTCAAATAAATCACATCTTGAACATTAAAATTGAATATAAAACCATGTGCATGAGAAAGCTTTTTTATGACTTAAAACATTTAAAGTTATTACAAATTCTTTTTGTATTCATGAAGTTTCAAAGTTTAAGAAAGAACACGAGGTTAATATATATAAAATATCTTGTTTACGCTAATTTTGGAAGAAACTGCTGATTTAAAAAAATACTGCTGATCAGCCAATACAGAAAATGACATTACTTGACCTATATCATACGACCTGCTGTAAGTGCTTGTAATACCACTACTCATGATTGTAAATAAATGTTATCTAACAGGGAATTAACTACAAGAATTTACAGTGATTGCTTGTCATTATAAAGCCCAATGACAAAAATGCTGGTCATCATTTTTCATGATCATCGACTTGAGCAGCAGTTTAAAATAACGTACTTAAAATAGATTTATGTTATAATGTTCGTGGATATTTTTAGGAATCATTTTACACGCTTCTCAGCTCAGTGTTCTTGCTCACTATAAGATTATGCTTTTAGATTTTGATATTATTTCCATATAGTGGCCCATTGCCAAATTAACAAGAAACATTATAATTTTTTAAAACTATCAATACTGCATATAAATATAACATATAAGTAAGTGATTAATTTACAATGATTGTAGAAGTCAATACATGTACTACAAATGAACGGTGTTCAAAACAAGAAATACGAAAATGTGTTAATAATGCGTCAAAAACATAACTGAGGAGAATGAATGTTTGCAAAATATTTTGTTGGCTTTATAATTCGTAAAATAATGTGTAAAATGTGTGTAAAAACGATCTGAAGCTCATACGCCCATCGCTAAAATGATGATATGAAAGTCTCTTCTTAAAATTATCGAAGCTTCCTATCATTACGAATAGCATATTTAAACAGTTAACGGGACAACCAAAACTTCCAATGAATTTAAATAAAACTTTGTGCGATTGACATTTTCATTATTTGGACTAGGCCAAAAAAAACCCTACATGTACTTGTGGTGCCGCGTCACGAATACGCCACTCAGAAATCAATGCTTTTAACCATTTTTTAAACTCACGGATATTTCAGTTAACGGAAGTGTTTAATTTCCTTTTCTAAAGAAAGTAGGAATATTTTTAAAATTAGATATAGGCCTAAGTATTCTTTTTTATTCTTTATTTTAAAGGGGACATATACGTATCAGAGTGTTCATTCAAGATATTCTTTTAAGGAATTTTTTCAACCACCTCCCAATTTTATATTTAGTGGTAGAGTATCTGAACATACAGGTAACAAGCGTTTTCTTTCACATTTATTTAGAACGTGCTGGCCATTATAGAAGGGTTTTCAGAAAAACTTATCAGAACACAAAATATAGCTAGTATATTGCTGGCTAGAGATATCTTATTGGGTCAACGGCACCATGTATTTTCAAACTAAATATCTTGTATATTTTACCCGCCAACAATCAAACATGGCCTCCAATGATGTATACATAAATGCATATTGAAGTAATAGGGTCTAACAGGTTTGGTTTATGGTTTGCCAGGGAACAAGTCATATTTATGCTCAAAGGTTTTATTGACATAATTTTTTACAGACATCCAATCATGTTGAATCACATCATGATGGACCTTCATTGTTGTAAGGTGTGTATTTTAGTTTCATTTCTCCTTTTCTCCGAAACGACTTCAAAAGCAACTTACAGAACATTTGTTTTTGAAAGTTATTAATAAGGTTTAGGTTGTATGAATGTTTCAAATTCAATATGATCACCAATTTGGCCGCTATTGGACGCATATTGTCCATGGCAATAGATCGAAACACCTGTTTAATACCTAATATTTAATATCAATTAATATTAAAGTAATCAATTGTACCAAAACTTCAGAGTTACCACAAAATTATGTCCACAGATTATGTCATATTCACGTATTTCAAATTTTAAATGACACCCAAAATGATGTCTGTAATTGGTTTGAATGGCTTTGAACGGTTACAACAGAAGCATATCTGTTGGCTTTGACCAGTTACAACAGAAACATTTCTTGCAAATTGTGATGTTGATATTTTTCAGATCCATAAGGATGCTAATAATGAGGTTCAAAATTGCCACTAAGATTCTTAAACCTGAAAGAATATGTATTTTACAGCCATTTCTTTCCCCAGTTTGGCCACCATTTCGAATGCCACATGAATATATTCAGTGAGTATTTTAAATAAAGTATAATTAATGCTGTTTATTGTCATTTTAATCCATTTTACCATTTAAACAAGTCTAAAAATATATATAATTTGGTGGGTATTGTTGAAGTCATTGTGTCCAGTAGTATGGATTTTCATTTACCATTATTGCATTCAATAGATTTAACTATTGTCACTTTACCCATTATTTAGTGGCCCTTTGGATCTCATTATGGGTGCCTTTTTAAAACTCTTGTATTTGAAACATGAACCCTGTAAGCCATTTTCAATCGATTGTTATGAATAGTTAAAGAATAAAAATATATGCTATATGTATGGTCTTTTACTAGTTTTAGTCCGGTTCAATTTTGAAACATGTGTATATAATTTTAAGCTAAATGTACTTATAATAGCCCCAGAAGCCATTTAATATGACAGACAGTTTGTATGGCGGCAATCTTGAATATCGTTTCAACCTATCATCAGGTAAATGGCCGAATATGATAGCTGAGGATCCTAATTAGCTTGAAACCTATAACTTATCAATGCTAATTAGAACAGAAACTTAAGCAAATATGGAACGTATTCTAAGAACATTGATTTGGGTCAGTTACTGGTATGACCATGTTTGATCAATTTAGACCATTTTATCATCAATCTAAGCTACAAGGTCAATACCTCATACGCTAAATATGAGGATCTGATTCCACCTGATTGGATATCTGCAACACATTTTGCAGACAAACTTAGCATAATATTGAGCATTGGCTGGCAGACTAATAGATTTATGTACGATAATTAATTGAAAGGAAGCAAGCCATGTTCTTTGAGAATAAAAATAGCCCCATCTGCTTGACATCTGTCTTTGCTATTTCTTCAGGGATTATTGTTGGGATATTGGGCCTTTAGTTTAAAATCATGTGTCTATTCTTTTCTTTGAATGAATCAGCACTTAGGCAAATTTTATCGGTATGATATTGCAAAAGGCATTAAGTAAGAGATGCTATAGGCTTTTTAGATTACTTAGAGCTAGATTTAAACTTTTAGTAATTACAGTCACTATAAGCTCGAAGTACTAGTATAACAAGGCATATATACAAGGCATATAATATAACAACAACATACACTGCCGCTCTAAAGTATTTCCGCACAAAATCTTTAATCAGCCATATCTAAAAAAAGGCGTTCATCAGATTTTCATCATTTTTTGACAGAGTCTATATTGTATAATTATCGAAGTAGCTATTCAAGAATTGCATTCATTGCATTTGAAAATATGGAATGTAGTGCATATTACTACTTTAGTCTGAACATAAAAAATGAGTTTATATACATTTCTGCGCATTTGTAACTTACAACCTGAAAATATTCTATCCTGTTACAAAATAATGTGGTTATGAAGAATTGATTAGTTACATAGGAATGAGATTTGTACTTGTGGTGTATTTGTATATGGTCCATGAAATCAGCCATTTGGTTAGCAATGAAAGTTCAAATAGTAAAAGAAACATCAATTTATTCATATTGAATAGATAAGTTACCTATACTGGTATGAATCTTTGATGATTCTAGGTCGTTTAATATAAAAAAACGAGTTTTTTGAACGTTTTTAATTGTGCGGAAATACTTTAGAGCGCGAGTGTATATGTAATGGATATTTCCTATAAACAATTGGCTATATAACGAGACTGTCTTTTACTGCAAGAATCGGTTGCAAGTTCGTATTGTATTTAAAGATTTCATTTATCAGCCATCAGAGACTTTGCTACCCCTAATATTTTATATACGGCAAATATGTACTTTTTGGACTTTAAAAAAATTAATTGTTCTCGTAAAATTGAGTAATTTGAATGCTCTTTTTCAACATTCAAATTACTTCCGCTGTTTAGTTTGTTTGTTGTGTGTTTATTTTTTTCAATCCAAGTTGGACCTTGTTGGCATTCGATCCTGTGGCTCTCTTATCTAAGTGTTCCTGTTGGTCTTTATTTTGTTCCTTTATACATCTGATTTAATCGATTTGTTTTTCGTCTTGCTCTGCCATGTGTCAGTGGGAGCAGCATTTCACTCATGATGTTGCCTGGCTTCAGTATATTGGTTGTTGGTGTTTTTCATGATTATCCACGGGATATTCTCTGTAACATGATTTAATTACGTTCACCATATTATTTAAGGATGACGGATGAAATGTTGCATTTTTTTAAGGTTTACACGATACATTTTGAATCCGATGGGAATAATCATTAGTTTGTCTCAATAAAAACAATCTTGGCAGTAGATCTTAAAAAAATTAATCATCAGCAGGTGACTGGTGTATGGGAGTCTAACATTATGCAACTACTTTCTGTACTATGAGAAAATGTGCTTTTTTAATGTAATAATCCCTTCTAGTCTACTTTGTATGTATGAAACCAAAAAGTCTATATTAGTTTGACGTCATATTAAATTGAATTACATTTTTCAATTTATGATCAAGCATTTTGGTCAACCTTAATAAGTACACTAACACTCTAGTTTGAATTCACTCATCAGTCTGTGTAAGCATACACCTATCAAGTGTTCTCATTTTCTTGAACTGGAAACTGCATGATGACATTGACTGATTCTCATAAATGTGCATAAATATTGTAAACAATAGATCTATTTCGTTATAAGGTTTATCAGCGTTAGTGATGTTTGTTTATATTTACACCGAATTTAAATGAATTCTGCACTTGTGTTATCCATAACAGTGTTGTCAAGTATGGAGGTCAGTAAGAGAGCAAGTATAGACTTAGTTCACTTTTCCTTTCCACATGCGAATTCAATAGTCTTTATGAAATTAACTACGATTTGTTTATTTGGTTTTTGCGGTCGCTTTATGTGGGGTTAAGAAAACGCCCTTAGAGATCGTAAAATATGATATATGCTGAGTGGTTACATTGAGCATTTTATACTCTTAACCCTGCAATATTTGATAACAATCGTCGCTATCACTTATGAGACTTGTTACATTATACAAATGTATTGCGGTCTGGACTCAATGTCCCAGTGTTTCTAACAGTCAGGTCCAATTTTTTTGAAAAGGTTATGGTAGTATTCTCAATAATACGTACACTGATATGCCTATATCAGAATTTTTCCTCAATATGCCCATATCATATTGTTTACTCTTTGAAAGAAAATTTAGAAATTGAAATGCTGTTTAAATCATAATCCTAAAACGTTTCCAAAAAATTTAACTATTCTTCAACTGACTCTGAACAATGCTGAATGTTTACATCCATGTTATCTACTACTTTTAAATCTTCAAATTCAGTCGTAAAGCGCAGTAAATAACAGGATAGGAAGGCTATATATGGCATGAAATCTATTGTTACCATGCATGATGAATTCCATTGAGATACATTTAAAATCTCTCTCCTGAAATATTTTTTTTCTAAAACACGTAGTGCTCGTAGTTCTGTATAGGAAGCTAGTACATATCTGTCAATTAATTAATATCATAATTTGTGTGGGCAAAGCTTATGTTCAAGGACGATAAGCGAATCCCAATGGATTAAAAATTAAAAGGATTTCTTCAAATTGTTGATAAACAGTCAAATCAAAATAGATAGAACAACCTACGTTTGTGGCGTCATTGAAACCGCCCAGATATGTGTCTGTCATGTGCATTGCGATTTTTAAAATTCTAATTCTTCCCTAGGGTAGAACTGCATTCAGATTTAAAGATATAATCATAATTATGTAAAGTGTCTTTTAAAGATAGAATAACTTGAATAATCTCATATTTTTTTCAATTATATCCTAAAACAAAACAAAATGTCCATGAATAACAACGGGAAATAATTTTCAAAAAACTTTTCAATGTAAGGTAGTTCAAACAAAACATTCTTGAGTATGTACGTAACAAACAACAATAAAAATCCAATCGAATTTCACACCTTTAACAGTTAGAAAAAAATGATGTATTACTCAACTCTACATCCTACCCAATACAGATGACTCAATCATTTTATGTTACATTGAAGGGATTTACATGTACATTTACTATGTTTAACAAGATTATCAATTAGTTTGGACGTTTTCCTAATACGGTACGTTATTTAGGTAGGAAATTTCCACTGGTGCACTTTAACAATGTATTACGCCATAATTGGTGGCTAATTGAAGGAATCGTAAAGCGGTAGAAACCCCAAAATAAATCTGAAGTAGAGATGTCAATATTATTGTTTAATATTTCACAATAGAATATATATAAAACCGACAATAACCATGATAACATCTATATATACAGCTATACCGAGTGAGTCAAAAAAACTGCAATAGTTAAATAAAAGCCATATTTTAATAACAAAAGATGCCATGAACATGAAATGCATATATTTAAATAGATCACAGATTTATCTTTAAAATGGTGAAAGAATGAGGAAAATTGATAAAGGCGTTATGGAGATACACCTATTTGAATAGGAAGGCATAAAAACAGTTCTGTCCAACTGTCGTGCATATGTTTTATTCAATACGTAGGACACAATTATGACATACTCTTTTCTCTTTGGTTTGGG
>JXSR01S053990.1:0-12941 GCA_000969725.1 Ophiothrix spiculata | reverse complement strand
GGGGTTGAGAGGGTGGGGTGGAGGCATGACAAAATTATTTCCCCTCGGTGATCGTAAAACCATGAGCATACCCGAAGCAAAGCATCGGGCAAAGTAATGGTTTTGAGATGGCCGAGGAGAAATAATTTTAACCATGCACCGAAAAACAGTCACTATTAAATCGTTTTACATATCGAATAAATTTTTGTCGGCTGAAAATAGCAGTCTTAGAACTTAACTTTAATAATCACGTCGGATTATGATCTGCAATACTTATTTCCTCTAGAGATCACAACGAATTTATAACACGCTTATGCACCGTAGCTCGTGTTTGACAATGAACGAATATGGTCGAGGGCATAGCACGTACACAACGCAATATCTCGTCATGTGAGTGCAAGAAAGTCGTATCTGCAATAGCTGCCATTTGCCATAAATTTGGATTACACACTTTATAATCTCCAGTCTTGGGTCAGTGGTTCTTGAAATGGTTCTTCAGGTGACGGTGTCACCTGAAGAACTATTTAAAGAACCACTAACTGAAGACAGGTAAATTTTGAGGGATTTTTCATATTCTTGTGACAAGGCATAAAATAAATAAAACTTAGGACAGCCATTGCAGATTACGACTTTCTTGCACTCACATGACGATCTTTGGACCGAGCACATTAACAAATACGTCTGGTCATCTAGTCAATTTATACGTAGGGTACAGATAAATCCAAGAACCCTATAGTACATAATAGTTTGTTATTAATATGAAACTCTTTTTGAGCTCTTTAAAAATGTTTAATTTAGTATATCTGCTATATCAATGCAACGATTCAAATAATTTGGTTTTTGTTGGTCAATTTGTGGCATGTAATTTCTATAGATAATAATACATTATGAGTTGCATTTAATTGATACTTGTTAATAATATTGAATTAGACTAGCGTTATTTGTTTCTGTAAATCAAATTATATATAAAACCGTAAAAATTCAGATTTGTTCCCACGTTGACAATTTGAAATCCCGCTGTACAGTCTAGTCGCAGCTACCCTGTTAACGACCTCATTATCCGAATTCTAAAATCAAAGTCTCGTCAATCGAGAAAAACATGGTCGCGAGATTTTGTTTTTTTAAACGTGACCTGCTGAAAAGGCTGACTTTGAACCTTTATTGTGTGAAAAGGGTGAAAGCAAATGCAAATTGGGAACGGGGTATGATAATTTGTAGTTTTTCCAATACAATGCATGTAAATATTTTTGCTATTGATAAAAAAGAAGCATTATACAAAACCACTTCTATAACCTTTCACAAAACCACTTGTATAATCCTCCAAAATACATGTAGTTTTCCAAGGGTTCGATGATTATACCATGCCACCTGCTTAGACGTTCACTGTGCGGCACTTATCTTGATATGCTATCATTTTGTAACATTAAATGGTCTTGCGTCACAAATAGGTCCATCAAATATCATGGATCTGTTACATATTACCCTAAAAAGTTGTATAGAAAACATGCATTTTTGCTAAAACTTCTTAACGTATTTGGAAAAGTTTGGTATCATATGAAAGGTCTATTTAAACTCTAGTTATGTACAAAAAGTGAACTTCTCATGATTTTAATTAATGAAGTTATACTTGAAAAAGCAATTAGGGAACACGATGGATCGGGTGGAGGCGGCGACGGTGGAGGCGGCGCGTATAGGTTTACATGCAAAAGTGTACGAAAGTTATGATTTATAAACACGTGTATTACTAAAAATTAAAATGCTGGGATCATAATTTTTTGAATATACTTCAATGAGATATGTATAATTCCAAAGCATGTATCAAATATTGACATGTCATTCAAATTTTGTTGCTTCTTAATGGTTTATATGTAGGTAATTTTCTGTATACATTACTGTACAAAACATGCATTTACACTCGAAAACTTTAAAACGGTATATCTTTTAACCGAGTCAACGTAAATGGTAAAAGTTATACATTTTTCAAAAGGAAATTGGTCGAGGAATCCAATTATGTGATTAATTTTTAGGTAGTGTATACATGAAAAATCTTTTGATCGATATATGTCCCAAAAATTAATGAGTCGTTTCATAGATTTTTACCATCCTTAATATTTTGACCACAATGAAATTGGTCACCTAATGAATTATTTTATGGAAGGCTATCATTACATCCTTCAAGTAATGTTTGTGTCATCTGTATACACCTTTCCCCAACAAAATCTCATTCTGCCAAGTTGGTTAACCAAAATGCAATTTTATTTCATTTTGCACCCTGTATAATTTTTACCCATCCCTAAAAATTCGACTTATTCAGGTAAATTTGAAATCCTCGGAAAGTGGGCTTTCCAGCAATATCTAACTTTGTAGGTTTTTGGTGTATATATTTAGAGTTACGATCCCTTGAATACAAATTGGCATGGTTTTACCAATGTTTTTGTGTGAAACAAAAAATATTACCAGTTAATGACTTATGTCCAAATGCAAAATAGCAAACAGTAATATATGTCTCTTTGGACTTATAATCAAGACGCATGTAATAGATGATAACTATATTTATTCATCTAAAATGTTTTTAAATAAACATACAAAGGGTTATTATGGTAGAAAAGACTCTGAAAAACAAAGATTTTGAAACTTTTTAAGCAAACAAATTTGAACCCTTACATCAATTTTGATAAAGAAGATAAAACGTTGTCAGTTGGATCGATTCTTCTAGTTAAATATGAAAACTCAGATTGATGAAATTTGACAAATATATTTTGCCTGTAAGGCCTGTAAAGTGTAGAAATAACGAGAGGAAAAAAATACGTGGATGTGATGTACGAAAGGTATCTTCGGCTCTTCATACTTGCCTGCAATTTGTATTGCGATAGCTAGGCATCAAAATGTCGATAACTACTACCTTTTGTCACGACGGGTCATCATCTGACGTCAGAAACGTGCACGGATCTCATGTCAGAGATAGTGCTTTGAATGGCCTCGCTGCGTTGAAATATTTTGCAATGTAATGAATGCGACATGGCTTTTCCGGACTTAAAAGTAACTTTTTTGGTTCTGTTATATAAATTATGTCAAAAAATCGAGAATTTCATTCGTGACAGTTAATAATTAGAAAAATAAAGACGCTACGCATAAAAGAAAAAGAAAAGAAATTTATCGAAACGACTCCGACGGGGTTCAACCCACGGTTTCGCTATTAAAAGTCCAGTGCTCTAACTACTAGACTGGTCAGCTGACTGTGCATTCGAAGGGTATTCAAAATATATTCTTTCATATTTGAATTGGTTACGCATGCGCAATGATAGAATGATAAATATCATGTTGATTTTCAGTGTCAGAACTGTAAACAAAATCAACCCTAACATCAATTTTGTTTTAGCACATTTTGAAGCAAGATTTTCACAGGACTTCAAGAAAAAAAATCAAAATTTTGCTATTAACGTATCGGCATAAGTATATATTTAACACTGAATTGATATTTTTAGAGAAAATCACTAGCCAATTTTGAAGGTTTATCGCGTGAAATAACTTGCCAGTAAAATTGCACGACATGTCACACATAATTCGAAAAATTTACTTGCATTATATTTACACAATATTTATACATAAATATGCAACATGTTTTGTTTTCCACATCTATATTTTCGATTTTATAAGGCTTTTAAAAATATTTTACAGACTCATTAATGTTCATGTTAAACATCAAGTGCACGGTCGATTCAATATTTTACGGTATAAAGGAAAGGGAAATCTCGCCTGCTTACGACTCACTGCTGTATCAACTTTTTAAATAATTAAGTTGTGAAGTGGAAAACATTAACTGACGACCAATTAAATTTCGACAACCTAAAAACGCTTAAGGTTGCAAAATTCAACAGAGAATTCTAATTCAGTATTGCCCGATTTGATATGATATTGCCGAAATGTGCAAGGTTGCCATTTTGGCAGACGGTCTCATGTCTGAACTGATGATCATATCATCGTATGGATTATGTTAACCATGCATTGATAATAAATTAAAGAAAGTACACATAGGAACCTGCTTATTTGCACTCTAAATACGAGGCTAAGTTATGTATCTGCGTGTACGCCTGGACTGACGCTCTGCGAATTGTAGTGACCCAACAATGGGTACACTGTTAGAACGTTGGGCAAATAATTTACCCAACGTTGGTTCAACTATGAACAACCCAACTTCTGGGTAAATATTTACCAACGTTGCGTACAATGTTGGCTAATTACCTAACTGTTGGGTAAAAGTTTTAGCTAATTACCCAAATATTGGGTAAACTTTCATTAACAGTTGGTTAATATTATTTACCCAACAATTGGGTTGTTCATAGTTTAACCAACGCTAAAAAATTGCCCAACAGTATAACAGTGTACTAGTCGCATGCTATAATAATTGCTTAACTGCAAAATCTTACATTTTCCGCCAATTGTACGCACTAAAGCAATAGCGCTTGACTAGCTCGACAGTGCCTTTCAGTTGCTGCAGTGCAGTTTGATAATCCCATGCATCTGCATAAAGATAATTAAATATTATTACGTCTCTTAAGCATTTTGATTAGTTCTTCAAAGACTGAATTTCATATATTTTGGGGCCTACCATGATCATTTCCCAACATTAAATTATATCAACACTGTTTTACTTCAACTCTGTTCTGTCACTATTTGTTTTGACAAGTCAGCTACTACTCACTTGTCTAAGATGAAATTAATATTTCCTAAAATATATAGAAGCTGACATTTAACCGGAAGTCAACCTTGTAATGGAAATTATAGGTCATTTAATTTTATCTATAATACGTGTATCTGATAGATTCAGGTCCGTCAGTTTAAGTACAATTACAAAATCAAACTTTTATTGGAAATAAGGCAAATGTTTCATCATGTGATTGCTATCACATAAATCACAGACTGATGAATAACGTGCATTTTACACTAAGAGTGAATTGGCAGGAATAAATTATGCAAGAAAATGAGATCATCAGGTGGGGGCGGTCGCGATTTAGTAGAAGCGACTAAATTTAGGGCTAGGGATTTCTAAAACGCAAATTTAGGATACATTTTACGTGTGTTTCTATTGGCGCATTAATATTGAGAATGTTACAAAAATCATATTTTTACCTTTATTCAAACAATAACAAAAGTGCTCCTATAGTGAAACACTTTATTATATTATTCCAAAACCGCTGGGGTTCACGCGTGAACCCCATTCGTAGCAAAGTAATGTGAAGTTTAATCGATGCACTATTTTAACATAATGAAAATCACACGAGCGATACCGTGGAAGGTTAATTGATCAAATATGGCAGTAACGAGGCATGGCCACCGTCGTCTGGAGATCATACGAGCAGGTAATTTAACTTTTAATACATTTTTTCATGTTTTTAGAGCAAAGTAAAATCTTTTATAAATACTTCGTTTGTATTCCGGAAGTTGAAATATATACAAAATTCCTCCTCAAAATTCAGTTAATGTTATTATCAAAAAGACAAATCTCTGATCAGTGTGCCATATACAATTTTGGACTTGCTCAATTAGATTTGATAAACGGTAACCTCTGGCACATAATTGACTGACGTCTTAGGCATAATTTGTAAACGTCAATATGCACGGTCAATTTAGCCTTATTTATGAGACAACCTGTGCTACGGAATGTCACTAATCAGAGGATTAAGTTCCCTATATTTATATTTTACCTGGTAATTTACTTATTCAATTATTATATACATTAACCTGTTACTATATATTTCAATAGCTATGTCTATAAACATTTGAACATCAATACAATGTTGCCTAGAGCCTGGAGGCCTCATTTTGTTCGGTTAGCGGGGATGGGGAGTACCATAGTTCATGTTATGAGATTTCGCTGCTGAATATTTCCATGAATATTTAAAGCGATACGGTATAAATACGAAACGCTAGATATACTCGTAAATTGTTGAAACTTAACTTTCCAAGCAGTACACGTTATTCAACAATTAAATGTCAACAATAAAAATGATTATTGGTTAAAAACAGCTGAATCAGTTTACAGAACATTTGTAATTGAAAACGGTTGTAATAAAAATATTCGACGTCACCTAAAGACCCAACTAATTTACATCATTAATTGCATTCTGGACGTGCGGTAGATAAACACAAACATCCGCCGTATTGAATTCATGGGGTTTCAAAAATGTAGCCTTTTTGAAACCTGTAGCTCCATTACAACCAAGTCCACAACTGAAAAAATAAGCAAAGTTATGCTTCTATTTAACCTCCTTAAATATTAGCAGAGTGTGCCACTAAATGAACTACCCTGTTTAATAACAGCTCAATAAATCAATAAAATACTATTTGATGGCACCCTAGATATTTACTGCTCACGATTCACGTTTTGTATAATTGTATTACAAATATTTTGCTCTAAAGTTTTGTTCTTTCAAAATTCATGTTTCATTATTGTATCACTGTCTCGAAAGTTGAATAAAATTTGATTATTCTAACTTTAAAGACTTAATTTCATATTCCATCTTACACTCAACCGCTATCCAAACTGTATGGTGACCTTGAAGGCCAGAGGCATGATGGGAACTTCATAATTATAATAATTATAATCACTTCCGCCTATGTACAAGTTCGAAATATAATAATAAATACCTTTCAAGCATTTTTAGATCAGTGTTGAATTGTCTGTAGTAACCGGACAACAAAAGTATTTATGTTAGCATTAACCAAAAGAGGTGAAAAGCATGTCATTATGATTTTCAGAAGTAACTAATTTTATTTAAATAAATATATTTGTAAACAGGATACATAATTTAGTCCAGCACATAACGGTTTGACAATATTTCAATATAAAATATTGTCAACTAAGAACAAACCGTTATGTGCTGGACTAAATTACCAAACATAGTGATTTAGGCAAAACAACTCCTAACACTCTGTACATGCCATTTAATTGTGTATCCGCTACTCTTGAAACCAAACGAGTAGGAGAAAAAAATAGCATTATCACCATTTTTCACTTTAGAGGCCGTTTATTCCCCGGGTTTATTCCCAACCTTTATTTGTGACTTCCTGTTCATTTTGTGACAGTAGGTATCATGTTTTCTCTAGTGTGTTGCCTTTCTATTTGCTGTGAGAAACCTTGAATGCAAATTACATTGACAAAGTTTATCATTGGTATGTGTTCTCTTATGTTTTGTCCTGGTACTTGATGGTGAGAAGTATTTGTTTCAATATTTACAATAATGAGGTTTATTCATTTCATACATTTAGCCTGTTCACGACAAAGGATTTAGTTTACAAATCCCTTACAAATAGTTTACAAATTGTAAATAACAAAAGAAGTATCGAAATAATCTTACCGCACAAAAGAGGCCTGTCATTCAAAGTATAAGACATGCTATTGTCTTCATCAAAAGCAAAAACGTCTAGTGGTTTTAAGTTGTGCTTTTTATCGTGTAAACACAAAGGGATTGTTTATTGCAATTTCTCAAGTGGGGATCATCTATACTTATTGACAGTGAATAGAATAAGTTATGGGTTAACAAAATATTTTACTACGGATTACAAAATGCAGTGTTATGCACGGACAGAACATTTGAACTGGCTAATTCTCTCGTGGCTGTGAAACATCTGTTGAAAATAGTTGAATTATCTTCACCACCATATTTACTCATATAGGCTAGTAAATCTGTTTGTTTGACGTAGACAAAATTGCAACACAGAATTTTTTGGCTGACACTATCTGTTGATGACCTCCCAAACAACATTTGCAAAATGTTGGAAAATGTAAGCTTGTCAAAGTTGGTTAATTTGCATAAAACAAAATTGCTGCCAAAACAGGGGATAAAATGAAAATTTTGGTTACAGGCATCAACGCAATGGTAAAAATGAACTTTATTTTGCCTGATACCATGCAGTGACCATGGCAACAATTGATCTGACACACTGAAAATTGTGTAGACACTTTTGCAAGAGGAACAGTTTGAGACCAGTTTGAACAAAATCGGACACGTTTGAAATTTTGGACTCCCATAGGGCAAAATCCGTGACCTCTGATATGACCTTTCACATTTTTTGCTATAACTCCAGAGCCATATTTCAAACATAAGTAAAAGTATACTTTTTCTGCTTCCTTGTGATGAGAGGAACATGTTGGTGTGGTTTTGAACAGGATTTGATCAATTTTGAAAATTCACCCCTCGGTTTGGCAGCCATTTTGTTTTATGCAAATTAACCAAATTTGACAAGCTTACATTTTTCTACATTTGGAATATGATGTTTGGGAGGTCACCAACAGTTAATTTCAGCCAAAAAATCTCGTGTTGCAATTTTTTCAAGGTACCCCCATGAATTTTCTTAGATTGACTAGTCTAATAATCTTTTTTTATGTTTTGTCCTGGTACTTGTGAGAAGCATTAATTTTGTTTCAATATTTACAGTAATGAGGTTTCTCCTTTTCATACAATCTCTCGTGGCTGTGAAACACCTGTTGAAAATAGTTGAATTAACTTCACCACCATATTTAATCTTTTTTTTTTTTTGCGATATGGCAAAGAAAAACCGATGCGATTATTGCACAAAAGTCATTTTTTCTCGAAGAGAGCAAATTTAGTGTTGTAATAATAACATTGATAGGGTTTGTCTTTCTCTTTTATAATGATATATTTTATTTCATATCCTTATTATTTCCATCTGAAAATGTTTGTTGCAATGATAAAAAGTTTCTCTTTCATGCGTATCCTTTCATAGATTGCCGTAGCACTTGCATCTGAAGACAGTTCGTGGCAATAGTTACATTAAATAATGTTTCTCTTTAGCATACGTTCTTTCATTAGTTACACTGCTATTTGCATGTGAAAATCGTTTGTTGCAATTAGGCCTAGTTTGCATCTGAAATCGTTTGTTGCAATCAGGCCTATAGTAGATTTTTAAAACCAGGGCACCTCGTTAAAAGTTGTGGGACTTTCCATTCATGATAATAGGTAAAAGGATTTGCATTCATACAACCAATAGAACTGAAGTGTTGAGAATGGAATTATGGTATTCGTTATCTGATTGGAAGCAAAATTTTTGAACGTTTTTGTTATCATTTGATTACTATTTCAAACACATTTCTGCATTGTTTCTTCGCTGATTATAGATTATATCATATTTGTAAAATTACATTACCTCAACGAACCATGGTTTGGAACATTTAAATGTCTATCTTATAGTATAATTATATTTTTTGTGATTATGAAATAGTTTAAGAAAAAGAAAAGCACGCATAACTCATTGAAATTTTCGTTTGGCCTATTGGATCATGTTACATTGATCCGCATATCAATTCTTTCAAATCCTCCGAACCATATAAAACCCTTCCATGCTCACTCCCATGCTCTTCTCTGTAAACAGCTTTTGGAGATAATATACCAATAATCTTTGCTGTACAAGTTGTCAAGTTAGTTACCCCATAGTAAATACATAGGCCTATAAATCGAACTTCACATTGACTGCAATGCATGCAGGGATTTTACTTATTGATTAGAGGATCCTTGTCTTTATCTAATTAAAAATATGCTGTCCCTGTGTCATTATGCAAGAGGTGCCCTGGCTTTTAAAAATACTATAGTTGCAATAGTTAAATTAATAACGGTTCTCTTTCGTATACATTCTTTCATGAGTTATACTGTTACTTATATAGATATTACTTGCATCTGGAAATCGTTTCTTGAAATAGTCACATTGATAAGGTTTCTCTTTAGTATTATGTGTTCTTGTATGTTCTGTTCTGATACTTGCCTGTGTGAAATAATCGTTCTGTTGAAAAAGTTACATTGATAGGTTTCCCCTTAGTATGTATTTCATGTGTCTTTTCCTTTACCTGGAAATAATAACGTAAGTACACTGCGCTAACCTCAAACTTGAATAACCTCCCGGGTAATTACACTGATATAGTTTTTATTTCGTACCATTTGTATGTGTCGTTTCAGGACACACCCTCCCAAGAATCGTCTGTCGCAATAGGTACATCAATAAGAGTTTTCTTTAGTTTGTGCTTCCTCGTGTACTGTTGTTCTTTTAAGTGGTTTTCTCTGAGATGCAAATACTCAATTTATTTTCTCAAAAATGTTGTATTTGGTAGATTTATTTGTGCTGATAACGATTCTAAAATAAAAAATATAGGTCACCGTGCTCGTTTTTGAGATACAGGCATTTCAAAATGTACATATTTTCCAAAAAAATCACCCGATTAACCATACAAAGTATAGGGAAAACTCCAAAATGTCGATCATTATGTGCTTGTAAAATAGTAAATCCTCCATTTATTTTTTTAATTTTTACATATGTTATAGCACTTTTTGCGCTCTTCAAAATACTGAAATAAAAAAATATGGTCACCGTGTTAGTTTTCAAGAAAAACGACCAAAACTGGGATTTTTTTGATAAAATTTGATTACTTTGATGGCACATCTGCGTCTGCATATTTCCCGCGTATATATTACGCAGTTAGGCGGCGCGTGATCAACCAAACGCGTTAGTAAAGCATGCGTTCAGTGTGCGTTGAAAATTGAGCACGCAAAACGGATGCAAACATTTGTTTGATGTCTTACTATTTATGAAAAAAATCGTTAGCCCGCAGTCGTAAGCAACTGCATCTCAGAGAAAACCCCTTAAATTCTTTGTTGCAATTATGATCCTTGGTATGTGTTTTCTCGTGTCGTGTCAAGTCATCAGAGTTTGAATAACTTTTCTAACAACAGTTGCATGTGAATTCTTTTCTGCAAGTTCCTCCTTCTTTGACAGTGTCACAGTTCGTATGCTATTTCTAAGGCTAAAAATAGTTCATGGTTATTTTTAAAACTTTGTTGTTTGTATAAAATGTGGTTTTCACTTGAAAAAAAGAGACGTGCGCCATCTCTTTTTGTTCACTAATAAATACAAACCATGATGGATAACCAAACGGGGATGTGATGAATCAAGGGTGAATCAGTAACAAACGCATTGCGCATGTGCGAGTGAATTTGTAAGTTTTAACCATCGAAAAAATCACAAAAAACATTGCCCCTCCCTCCTGAATAGAACCGACCTATTTTATCTGCATACCATATATTCTGTACGATTATTCTCATCGAAGTAAGTCAGGGTTTTCACGTAGGAGGAAAATTAAGGTGTTCATCAAAACGAAAAGGCAGACGTTTGGTACGCCATCTTGTAACCATGAAAATTCTGATTGAATCTAAGCCCAAGTAATGACGTCACTTAAATGCGTTAGTTAAAGGTTAACGCCAATTGTAACAGTAAAGATCACGTTCTCCTTGATTCAAGATCTGCCAAAAACCAATTCAAAAATATTTCTTTGGCTTTGAAAAATAAAAACAATAATGTTAAGAATGTATATTGTTGAACTCAGATTAAAGAGTGGGATAAACTCAACCAATGTTGACTATATTCTTAATGAAGCAGTTGATTATTACACTGGATTGTTAAAATACAAAGTTATAAATGAAATACAAATTAACAATTACATAAACAGTACAAATATTTCACAATCGAGGAAGATGTTCTTCATATGAAGGTGTCATGGCCTTAGATGAATACAATTTGATCCCCTGGATGTGATGGGCTAACACCAGAATTTTACAAAAGCTTTTAGGACGACTGTTGGACAATAGAACTAATAAGTTATTTATTTGCAAAATGGAGGTTAATTTTCAGGTGAATAATGATATTCTGTACTGTCCAGAAGAGTGGAAAGAAAGGTCAAACAATAATAAGTAATAGTATGCATGGGTACAGACCTGCATGGTTACATAAAAGGTAGATTTATTGGTAGAAACATAAAGAGTATTGGAGATTATTCAAATTACTGTGAATTAAATGAAAATGATTCGATTATCTTCTTTATTGATTTTTAAAAAAGCTTTGATTGTTTAAACATACATTTTCTCAAAAATTGTTTAAAGCTTGGATTTGGCATTTAATTTTCAAATTGGGTTAAAACTTATATAAAAAATTGACAGCTGTATATCCAGCGGCGGCACCAGCATCTCAATTCTGGGGGGGGCAAACGGGGGGCAAGACACATTTCTGGGGGGCAAAAAATTGTGATAAAAATACCGCGCGCGTAGCGCGCAAAAATTTTTGGACCAAAAATGTAACGCGCGAGTAGCGCGCGAAATTTTTCAGACAAAATTTGTCTATTTTGGCTAAAAAACGCATATAAGTTTTTGGCTAAAATAATGATAATTAATAGTGAAATACGCGCGAAGCGCGCAAAATTTGTACGTTTATGACAAAATGATCAATAAAAACGGGTAATTGAGAGAAATTTTGTGCCTAGAAGCTTCTGAATTTTTTTTCTGGGGGGGGAGGGGGCAAGTTGGGGGGGCAAAAAAAATGTCAGGGGGGGGAAATGCCCCCCCCCCCCATGCCCCCCCGTGGTGCCGCCAATGTGTATATCAGTTACATAATCACTGCTAGCTATTTTTGAATTGTAGACTCTGATTGAAGATGATTGTATTCGGCCTTTGAAGACAGAGGAGGGTGGCCGTGGCAACTATTACTGGTTACAGTACGTTATCATAGCCGATCCCGGCTGCGTCATGTCCTACACCGCCTCTGATGTAAGCCGTTGGAAAACTCGTGGAAAAATACAACTTCCGGGATGGTCACTAAAATTATATTCCTAATCGGTATAAAATATGATAACATCTATGAACCCAGCGGATTTGGAATAACATAATTATGTTTATTACTATAGGAACGCGTTTGTAATTTTTTGAGGAAAGGTAAAAATATGATTTTTGTAATATTTTCTTCAATCCGTAGAAGCTATCCGTACAAGTGGTCCTCTCGTTTGGAATTCATTATCATGTGAAATAAAAATAGTCAAAGATAAACTTGAGATTGACATTGGACCCGAGGATATTGACCACTGTTTTCGCAACTGGGATCCGATGAATAAAAGGAGGCCAGGAACA
>JXSR01S053989.1:1415-16793 GCA_000969725.1 Ophiothrix spiculata | reverse complement strand
CTGTGACAGGGTCAAAATATTCTTCACAGACCATGGCAGCCATAGTATACCCTTCTGGCTCCTTGACACATGAGGGCAGTGTTTGTTGCCATGGTGAACAAGAATCATCAGTAAACCAACTGTCTCCAAACTCTTGTACTTGTAGTGATGGTGGTATGATGTTTGTATCATTTGATGCGGGAACATCAATCTGTTAGAAAATACAACATGAAATGGATGTTTAATCAATACCTTTAAAAACAAATTACCATGAATGCAATCACACAAAAGTTATCAATTTCAGTGTCATCAATAAAGAACATGACAGAACTGATGAGAACAATTTTTTACAGAAAAATCCTTGAAACTGTACTACAGCAAGCTGACTTTTCTTTAGACTTGCTGCAAGTCTTTGAACAACAACTTCCACTTCTCCTGTCCTTTTTTATTTACTGTCATAGTCTGAAAAATTTGGTAAAAAATACTTTTAAAAGCTATCATTTCATTTTCTTTTCTGCATAAATACCCTTTTCTTTCAAATGAAAAATGTCAAATTGCACACATCCCATAATGTGTCTGATATCCAGTCCACATCTAGTATCATATCAGTGTAGTGACAACATGGAATGGTCATTGATCCTAGAAAATATGTCATTCTTAAAATAACAAGTCTATTTTGTGTTTTCATGGACCCCATGCCTATAATCCAAGCCACAGGAGTAACAACATGTGTCACCCGGCCATTGGTCAATGTCACCATGTACACCCTGGGTCAAATATCAATATGTTGAGGGTAGACTGTCTACAGATACCAGTATGAGTGATACCAGGGTATACTGATATAGGTCTATAGTTACAAACCATTGAGTTATGATGTTTAAAACAATGCCAACATAGCCTTGAACCAAGGCTAGCCTTTCTTAGGATGCATCCTGGGGACACAATGAGCACACTGCTGAGTTGAATCAAAAGAAATCCCTCTTCATAATCAATACCATTTATTGAAGGTTTGTCCTTCAATTTAGCCGGTGTTGCATCTATATACATTTACAGCACACCAGGACTTGCAGAAAATCTTGCCTGGATTTATGCACTTTATCCAAGACACATTACAAAGAAGCAAGGCAAAATTGTGTCACAGTACAACATCAGTTACAGATGACCTGATTCTCAAAGAAAATGACTCAAAAATATGTTTCATTAAGTTTTCAACCTAATTTTGAGTAATTTTCAGCTCAAATAGCCATATTTTCATGGGAAAAAAGCAGTTTCTGAGACCTCAATACGGGAAAAAATAAGTTCCATAGACCCTATATTTGACCAAATATCAGTTCCGCATGACCCTATGTTGGATATCGCGGATATACCTACAAAAAAAAATTATTGACCCCCCCCCCCCGGGCCTGAAGTATGTAAATTAAGTAGAGCAGAATCTTATATCCATAAAAATTTTGGTTTCTATTTTAGATTCATATGAATCACCAACTTCCATACAAAATTATCAGGTTTATGTGTTGCAAATGTAACCCCATAGATGGCTTCATAGATGTGTTAAGTAATGAACTCCCCTTGCTAGTCTACTACACTAATACTAAAATGTTAAAAAGATTTGTTTTTCATGTACAAAGAGACTAGTACTTGTCTTTAAGATACAAAAGATGTATAGGTGTATCTAAAATACATTTTTCATATTTTATGAAATTTCATAATTTTCAGACAGTATCATATTTTGTCCAAATTTCTGTAAATCTATTTTACCTGAGTTCCATCAGATGTTTCAAACTCATTCCATGGATCACCGTCAAAATTGCCACACAACCCACACACTCTGCCACGGTATGTTGAGTTAGGAAGCCGCACTTCAACAGCTCCAAGTCCATCCCATAAGAGTTGAAACATAGCAACGCCATTTTCTCCATTGATATTACTATACACATCCTGGAAATACAAGAGAGAGGAAAATATTTATTTAGGCAGGTAAGTATAACTGGCCCAGTTTTTATAAAGCAAAACATTCATGACAAGTTATAGCTAGATGGAATGAAGAAGTGTCCCAGTAAATTGAATGCGCCAGTACAAGAACATCCTAACTCCATCATTTTGGTCAAACTGAGTTATACCTACCAATCATTCCTACCACAGAAGATAAAGGCAAATAAGGTCAAAATGTGGGGTTGGGGGTTTTCTTAGAAGAACATTGTTGTGCCACTTGCTCAAAATGGTAGACCTGGTATATTTCTTCTGTCAAAGACATACTTAATCATACCTGGCAACATTGTAAAACCCAAAATCTGGACAAAATACGAGCGCTTGCACGAGGCGTTCGCCAGAGGTCCAGGTTTGGGCCCCTAGCTGGGTTCACAGTGCCCCTTTGAAGCTGTAGAGATTTCAACAAATTAAAAGCCAAGGAAACACTATTTTCATACTTTCAATAGGTTGAAAAACCCCATAGGCATGTATTGTAATGAAAGTGAGCATGTACATGCTTCCTCGAGTTGGTAATTTATTATTGCAACTCACGTAGATAAGGGCCATGGTAGCCTGGTTCAGGGGCCCATTAAGGGCTCTGGTGGGACCTTGGTGGGGGTTGAGGGCCCGTAAAGCAATACCCACCAGTAAGAGAAATTCTACACATCTAACACCACAGGAGAGGCCATTTCAATAGGTACACTAACAGTAAAATGTTGTACTCAGGGGTATATATGTTCCAAGAGCATAAATATGTATCGGGTTTGTGACTTCCCTTGTCTTGGCTATTATGAGATTTTGGCCCCAATATATGCCACAAGAGCATAAATATTTACTGAATACAGGTCGCGATTGGCGAGTTTTCAATATTTCAATTTTTAATATCTCAAAATCGGGATGTGCCTATTTTTGGCCATTTGAGAGTTGTAAATCGGGACGATCCCGATAAATTTGGGACAGTTGGCAGGTATGCTTAATAATTCGTATACAGCTGTTCGTGTAGATACATGTAGGGTAGCACAATACACTGTGCCACAACAGTCAATGTTGATCCAGTTTGCGACATGGGAACATGGAGATTTCCAGTGCCTCATCAATGATAGGCTACAGTAGTTGAAATGAATGCAGAATGTTTTACAATGAATAGGATAGATAAAAGAAAATGGACAAGATCTATCATGGGACTACACTATGCTTTGTGTAGGGGCCCCGAGAAAAATACTTTTTGTGTATTCGTATTTGTTTTTAATGTTGCAGGGGCCCAGAATGGTAATTAATAACCTGCGTAATAGCGCGATCCAATCTAGTAAGATTATTTCTACTTTTACGCAAACTACTGCGCGGTCATTATCAGGTAACAATGACTTCTGTTAATGACCCGCGTAGTGCGTATGCTTTAAACGCAGCATTACGCGCACGCAATGATATCGCGGAGGTCGCGTTTGACTAAACGCAACGCGGACGCAGTGCCTAGACCGATCGATATTTTAGCAGATGGCAAAGAAACAAACTAAATAAAATTATGATTTTCACCCGTTTTTGGTCAAAATCAGTAAGGATTTTAAAGATAGAATTACGGTTATTAATGACAATAATAACTTTGCACCATCTTTTAATTCGGTCATTGTTTAAAATCGTTGGTGATTGTTTTGTGCCTCGGTACTTTTCTGAGGGAGCGTAGTACCTCGACCCAAAACAAACACCTCCGATTTTAAACAATGACCTCATAAAAGATGGTGCGCAGTTATTATTGTCTAATTGGTATAGGGGTCCAGCATGCCAGAAAAGAAAGGAAAGTAAAAAAAAAGAGAGTACTACAAGAAAGAAAGATGTAAATCAAGGACAAAATGTTAGAATTGAAAATGTAAATTTGATGTAGCCTGCATATTTTGTTGTTGTTTTATGGGACCCCGTGCCACAAACCTACATATCTACAGTACAAGACAGAGTGTTGTAGCCGGTGCTACACACGTGGGGATGGTAATAACTTCGAAGATTGGCTGTCGATTTTGTTGAAGTTCACGAGAAACAAAACTTGCATGAACCGCGTGGGATTGGCTGTGAAGCTCAGTGAGTCTTTCAATCAACGCTAAATATTGTAAATCAATACAGATACGTCAGTGTTCTTTTAATTTTAATAAACAATTAAAATTTTGTTTATCACAAATTTTATGTGTGCTGGTCTATCAGTAATGTATGTTTCCTAAAATTAATAATTCTGTAGACTTTTTCAAATTTTGGTAAATCAAGGACAATCTTGTAATTATTATTGTTTCAAATAAATTTCGGACATGACAATTCAGAGATTTGCGTCACAGACTTGCGTGTGCAATTTATGCAAATACGCAACGCTTTCCATGCGCGTGCGATGTCACAATAGGCCTATTAATGTTTTACTGAATGGAAACGTCATTGCCAACTTCCCCGTGTCTGTGCTTATAACAGCCTTTGGATACGCCTTGGCAGCATTTAAATTGTCAGTTCGTGTCTGAAATTTATTTGAAACAATAATAGCAACAAATGTAAACCAAACCTCATTTTGGTGTCAAATTAAATTATTACGGTATTCTTAATTTTCCCATTTAATATGTTTCAAATTTCACACCACCACTCCATAAATTGGGATAGCCATTTTTTTTTTCTGATTGCGAATGACAATTAAGTCTGCGAGTAGCTACTGCTACTGTAGTCCCAGAGCTGTGACCATGGACCATCATTAACTTTTATCATTTGGTATTTGTAATTTTTATACATAGGTCCAAGTCATGTAGCCCGAGTTAGCAACAGACTTCAAATTTTTTATCGTATTTTTTTAGGTAAATTAGAAGTCTGAGGGTGAAGTAGCCTTTTAACCTCGGGAGTACAGTCACTATACAGTGGACAATAGAGTTGCTTTAGTTTTACAAAATGTCATCTTACCTTTATGATCCTGCCACAGAATAAAGCATTTTATAGTTCCTTGATCTCTCTAGATTCATATTTCATCCCAAAAAAAATTAAAAGTTGATTACGAAGCGAGATATTTCAGAAGAAATTACTCGGCACTAAAATCATCATCAAATCATGGCCGTATGTCACTATCCACGCACATGATATCAACCAATTAAGTGATGGGCGGTATGCGTGAAATTCCGCAATTTTTCAGGTTCGCCGTGCGGAGAAACACTGAATCTTTCGAACCGACATTCCATTTATCGGGGCAACGATTTTTATTATATCGCCCAACACTAAATTGACAAACCAGGAAGTGACGCGTATGAAAAACGATAGTTCACGATTACAAGAAATCACGAAGTACATAAACACATGGAAATTCTTTTTAGTCAAACATTACAAAAAATCATCGATTTAATATATATAAACTATAATACGTAACATATAAAAGGACATATCAAAGAGGTAAGTGACTTTTGTAAGACTGAACTTTGAATTTCTTCTGCGCTATATTTTTCAACACCGGCGCGATTTGAGCTCTGCGCCAATGCCCGAACATAGCTCAGTACATAATTGTCTAGCACTCCGCTGCGCGGAGGGCTGGGGGACCAGCTACAAGTCATGGTGCCAGGACTACTGCTACTGCTGCTCACACCATGGCATGCGCACTGTCTGAAGACTTGATCAAATAAAGATTGATTGATTGATTGATTGACTTGCGATTTGAACTTCCAACTTAACTTGCCTTGGCTTGGGATGAAAATGCAGGTTTTTTTACTATTTCTAAGATAACTGAGCTTTATTGATGATTTAAAGTAACACCTGATGAGTCTATAGGGAAACTGATTTGAAATTAAGAATTTTAGTAGGACTTATTGCTGCATCACTATATATGTGATGATGTGCAAAATTGCCACACACAGTCACAGTGACGAGTGACAGTATAGGCCTACATTACAAATAAATAAAGCATTGTCAGACATCTTACCAACTTCAATGCGAAGCACACGGTCCAATATACGACCCTTCTACCTTTCCTACACTGAAAAACATTAACTCTTCCAACAAACGTTGACTAAACATTCAGTAAATTTTGCTAGATTTCTGCTGTTTTTAAAGGTCTGCGGCAATTACTAATTATAGCCCGTCGCCTAAAGTGCATCCTCTGGAGCTCATGGGCACATACCGTAATGTTGAAAAGGTAAGCCGCAGCATAAAGTCAACGTGTAAGTACGCATGGCCATTGAAATGGAAACATTGATTGATTGACTGATTGATTGATTGATTGATTCATTCATTCATTGACTGATTGATTATACATACCAATCGCAATCCTATTCTTTTGATCCACAATCCATCTAATGGTTGAGCAGGTAGATTGACTGATCTGTCATCAACAAATACAGATTGGTCTGGTAGCAATGTTATCACCTGCAAAGATAGATCAAAGATATGCACCAAATATTCAAAATGATTTAAAATAAAGTTACTTATTATTCCGGCAAAATCAGATAGTCACTAAAATAAATTACTTTTTAAACAAACTTTCATGAAACCAAAGACGCTATTGGTGTTATTAACGAGACTCGTGAGTATAAAAAGTGCCGAAACTCAATTTATTTTCTCATGCCACTTACCACCCCTAAGACTTCCACAATAACTTGTCGGATATCAGATGTTAACGTGATATTGTCGCCAGATAACTGTCTTACTACGCTGATCTGTAAGTCTGGTGTCAATGTTGGTTCACAGTCTCTGACCAAAACAGTTTGACAATCGCTGAGATATGTGTAAATTGTGCCATCTAATGTCTGGTAATAGGGTGTGCTCATTGCGTAACATATTCCAACAGCTGAAATTTAAAAAAAAAATGATACATATATATTGGTAGTGTGCATGAACACATTTCTAACATCATGTTGATATATACCATTTAGTAAAGCAACGCTCAGCACGCTAAGTTGAAATCAAAAATCCATGACACGTTTTAAATTATTTTGTGATATTTAAATGAATAACAGTTAACAAAAAACACCTATCATACATGTAGCCTTTTGATGGAACATGAACAAGTCTACCCCTTTTTATTACTCTGCATTCTAAAGGATATACCTATAGCCGCAAAATGGGAAAACAGGAATGATATATAAAAAAACGTATTCCATGAATCTCTCAAATTTTTGCCTATAATTCAAAAACAATTATTTTATCAATACTGTAAATAAAAACAGTTTTGACACTGGTACCTTCTCCACAGCGTTCCCCGGTGAATTGAGCAGGGCACGTGCATGTGTAGTAGTCGTAGTAGTTATTGCATGTACCACCATTCACACAGGGCTGTTCAGCACAGGCATCTTTTGCTAAGAACAAAATATAAAACGAAATTAACGTTATTGGAGTGAATGGCTGACTACATGGTTGCTCATGAAGTTGGAATAGAAATAGTTTTACAACTTTTTTATGTAAAGGTCAAGTTGTGATGAAAATATCTGGAAACTTATGTTGCTTTTGGTCAGATTTGATAGATAATCTTGTTGGGTGTGAAATGGAACCGGGAAAGTTATCAATTTTCTCATGTATTGGTAGGGGACGACAACACAAACATGTCAAAAACGCGATTTGATTTGAACACGCCTTGGTGAAGGTCACAATCTGATCGAAAAGCAACATAAGTTTCCAGATATTTTCCTCATAAATTAACCTTTACATAAAAAAGTGGTCAAAATATTTTTATTCATTCCAACTTTATGAGCAACCGTGTATATACAGTTACTTAAAGTAACATGAGTTAAGTTAAGTTAAGTTAAGTTAAAGTTAAAGTTAAAGTTAAAGTTAAAGTTAAAGTTAAAGTAAAGTTAAGTTAAGTTATGTTATGTTACGTTAAGCTAGGTATTATGCAAGATTAGGTTAAGAATCAAATGTAGAAATATTAGAGTATCAGTGATTATATAGAATTAATTTTATTTGCTATCTATAACCATGATAACTATCTCAACACTAACATTTTATGAAAATCATTAAATGATAGAATTTGACATGTACGAGCACATGTTTAATGACACAATCGTACATTTTACACAGTAATATATAAGATGCTTTTATGAAATATAATCCAGGGAAACTACACAATCTGGATACACCACTCTAATTACTGAGAGACGTAATACTCACCCACTGTGCACTGTGTGCCTTGCCATTCCAGCGGGCATGTGCAGTTGTATGCGTTCAATAAATCGGTACAAGTAGCCCCGTTTTGACATGGGTCGGAAGCACATTCATCAATGTCTGGGAAAAAATAAAAATACATATAACGAACTCTCTCATTCGCCGATCCTAAAACAGTGGCGTGCCCAAAGGGGGGCCGGGCACGTGCCCCCAGTTTGGTGAGTCAGTCGGAGGAAAAGGACCATTCTGGGATCGACAACAAAAAAGATAAAAAAGAAAGTGGAGGAGAGAAAAAAATCAAAAGATAAGAGAAGGAAAATGTTTTAAATGTATAAAAAATCGTTGAAAAACTTGCCGTGCGCTCGTGAAACCCTTTTTTTTTTGCTTGTCACTTCAAGCGACGTCACAAAAAAATGGGTGTGCTTTTTTTTTGGTCGTATGTCATTCTGGGGAAACTGATGGTTGTACCCCACCACTCAAAAATCCTGGGCATGCCACTGTCTTAAAATAATGCCTATTAGGTCAAATATGAGGAGCAATACACAGCCAGTGAAAGCTTGTACGTAGTTCTTTTGGGGTCCAAGATCTTTTTAATTCAAGTTACAGGGGCACACTGCAATTCCTAGCCGGGGAGGCTTTCAGAAAAATTAAACGCCGAGTTTATCGCCCCTATGATAGGCCTATTCTTTTCAATCTCCTTTAGTCCATGGGCGTCATTTGGGTGGGGGACAGGGGGACACGTCCCCCACTTTTTAAAGGGTGGGGGACACAATGTCAAATGTCCCCCCCCCCCCCCACTATTTTGAACTCGATACTTAATACAAACGATTTATTCCCAAATGTCTACAAAAATATGTGTTAGGAACGCTGGGGCGTCAGGGGGCTTCGCCCCCTGACCCCCACCAAACTTAATACAAATGATTTATTTTCAAATTTCTTCACATTACCCACTAAATACGTGTTAAGGACACCCTTAGAATGCAAAAAAGTTAGGGCTTCAGGGGGCATTGCCCCCTGACCCCCACCAAGAGGCTCTGCCCACTGTGGACACTCGCCCCCTATAGGCGGCGGAATCGGGGGTGGGTGTGGGTCAAAAAAATTTGCGCGCTTCGCGCGAATTTTCAGATATAATGTCAAATGTCAGTCAAAAATTGCCATTTTCGCAAATGTCAAGATTTTTAAAACAATTTTGTAGCTTAAATTATCTGATTTGACAATTTTCCTCCGACCATTTTTGCTCAAAAAAAATTCTGGACCCCCCCCCCCCCACACACACTCCAAAATGAAATGACGCCCATGCTTAGTCAGATCTGTATCAATTACAGACAAAATGAGAATCCCAAGCGTACTTTATCCGACGAATTGTGCTCGGTATAGAACAATTTTGAAATTAGTATTTTTTCCCGATTCTTTCTGAAATTTCATATATCACGCCATTAAATAATGCAGCAACCTTTGAACACAGTGGCGAAAGTTTGCTTAATATGACACAGCAAACACAAAATGTACAAACATTGTCAAATGATTTATGCTTGATGTTTGCAACAATTCAAACATGTCAAGGGCCCTAGAATTGTTGTATGACGTATACTATACGTATATTATTATGACCGGGTTTTTGTAAATTATACATATTTGAATAATTGGATGTCCCTAATTCGCACTTGAGACTTGAAAGGACATTTTTAAAGGCTAAATATGATGGCTCAACAGTCTAATCGTAAATTTGCCCAACATACGGATTATTAGTAGATTTTGTCATCCAAAAATATATATATATATAGGGTCAAAAAGCGGCAGGGTACGTGTCATTGAGATGACACAAACTCTAGTTTACCACTTGAGTTTGAGATTTGAACTGAACATTGAAGTCTCTACAACACAGTCTAATCGTAACGACCCTGTTAATGTCGTAAATGTCCCCCGGACTTTTTCCCGGGTAACTGGCCACAAAATATCCTTACCTTCTGTGCAATTTAGACCAGACCATCCTGGGTCACATGTACAATTATACGCATTGATGAGGTCATTACAGACGCCATTGATGCACGGGAAGTTATACCGCACGCATTCGTTGACATCTGAAAGAACAAAATGTTTGAAATCAAATCAAATACGAACATGATGGCTAAAAATACTGACACGTATTAGTGAGCGAGTACGAAATCAACATGATCAAGGAAAATCATATATGTGATCATATAAATAGGTAAACCTGTTACAATGCCTTTCAAAAAATGGAAACTTCATGCAGTCCTTAAGTTATTATACATTTGAATATTCTTATGATATTGGGATCAATACGTATATCATTACCCGACATGACAGTAATAAGAGAAACACACATTTTTCGCAAACACGTTTACAAATTGACAGATTTTGTAACATATATCAGTCAGGGATTTTTACCCGCTAAAATCTGAATTTTGATACAAAAAAATGCTCCCATCTTCACTCCCATTCCATTTTATCATATATTTTCACCATAATTATAATAGTGTATCTTTTCAAACACGCAGTTAAGCATACAATGTAGGCCAATACCAATAAAATATAGTAACCGAATCGTGCTGATAAGACTTAAAAGGTGGTAGACTCTCATATTCAATATTTTTGTCTTTTACAAGTAGAAAAGTTTTATTCGACTGAGCAAGTCTATCATATGATCATCGCGATAGCAATGTATTTTAATAAATGCCAAAAGACACACTCGAATCGTGCTTAATTAAATGTAAAATATTACTTTGTTCAATTAAATTTAGAACTGGAACTCGCTTTAAATATTGGTGTGCATGTAATGTGAATGTTTTACAACAGTAATTATGCTGAACATTTCGTTTCCTTCACGTGTTAGAAATGAAGCATCATTCATTATCACTAACAACTCTAACATTAGGTACCAAAGTCAGTCGGTAAGATTTCTTATCTTATCGTTGAAACATTGCACGTTCAATTAAAAAATATGTGGATAAGTTCTAGCGACTGTTTAAAGTTCGTTTCATTGTGGGTCGTTGATGTTGCTCTGCTATGCCGTATTAAAGTTGGATGTAAGTTTGAGGTTTTTTCAGTGTTACTGAATCAGATGTCATTCAAGAAAACAGCTCTGAGATATTTGAACTGTTTTTAATGTTCGATGGAAGCGACATATCGTCAATAAGAAACGAGCTACCAATAATGACTGATAACGTCAGGTGAAAGAGAACCCAGAGTGGCTCAAAAAAAACAACGATCTATCATCTGAACGAACACTTCCACTTGAACCCAAAGTATAGCTGACGTGCACTGATGCTCTTAACTTAACTGATCTCAAGTTCATGTTATAAAACAAGACAGTAACTACAGGAAGTAAAATATTTCAACGCAGCTATGGAGGACGAGACAAGTAACGGGAGCCATTGCAGTTCGCGTTCAGGAAAGAGATGTAGCCTTATTTAGAATTCTGTGGAGAACCTTCGCAGTCAATCAAGTTTCAATAAGTCATCTTGAAAGCCTATAATTCAGGACAACAATTGTGTCATTTTTCATACAAACTACACCATATCACAAATATTTCACTGGTGATACTTACGGCTATTATATAAGTATTGTTGCATTTGATGAAAACTATTTGATAAAATTGTCATTTTCATAATACGGAAGGACATGGATAATAATAATGATGATGATAATAATAATAATTATTACGGTTTATTGACACTCTAATGGTTAAATTGCTAGAATTGTTACACATTAAACACACCTTAACAAAAAACACTATGCAATTTGTGTAGTTTTTGTAGATTGCAGCTTAATCAGCGCCATATTGCAACGTTGAAACGAACATACAAACATCCAATTCAAGGCAATGAGGATAAAGTGCCTTGCCCAAGGACAAAACAGTCTGACATCAGCGGGGCTCAAACTCACAACATATGGATTCCGAGACAGGCGCTTTATCCACTCGGTCGCACGTGCTCCCCCTGTTACAATATAAGCACCGTGACGAAATTTTCATCTTTTTTCTCAAGACTATAGAAGACGATTGCACTCGTTCATTGATATCTTAATCGGAGCTATATTCGACTTCCAAAGTCTATTGTATAAAGGAAACGCAATTCTGGAAGTTGTGCCCACTAGAACGTCTTTTAGAAAGACCGCAGATACAAAATGTCAAATTTCTCCTCGATACAAAACACTCCTGCTCTGTCACAAAATGTCAGCAGGGATGATAGTTGGTATTATTTTCGAGTGTTCGTCGTAACTAGCACTGTATCATTAGATGTCGTTTGCAACATCATCAGTCTGATTATACTGCCGAAGATGAAATATCTTCCAGAGTCCAACCGTATTCTGTTGATTGTTTCATCATCACTTGACTTGATAACTGGTTGCTTTATAAGTGCATTCATTCCTTCGACGATTTTGGATTGGTGGCCTTATGGTCAAAAAATGTGTAAGGTGTATATCATTCCTTCGACTTGTCAGTTCACCAGCGTTTCAATTTTGATAATAGGTGCGTTGGATCGCTATATTGCGATTAAGAAACCCCTTCATTATCACCTTATCATCACAAAAACAAGAATCATCATTGTTTGCATAGTCAATTTTTTATTAATGTTTATCTTTTCACTTTTTGCTTTTTTGACGACTACGGTTACATATGATCGCAACTTATGCCTTTGTCATTTTCCAGATGGCATGCACTTTGGTGTTCGAATTTATTTATTGATGTTCAATGTCTTCAATTTAATTATTGTAATATTCGTATATACTCATCTTTTCCTCATTGTAAGAGCCACAACTCGAAAAAATCGTATCAGAAATATTGATAGCAAAAACAACATAAGAAGCAACATTAAAGCACTGCGAATGTTTTTCATTTATTCGGCGACGTATGTGTTTGCTATGGTCCCGTATACCGCAAGTTTGTTTTCGTTTGCTGGTACCATTTCGTTGCCGTATCAGTTTGAGTTTCTGAGCATTTGGTGGTTTCTGTCTTACCCTTGGTGGAACGTTGCAGGACTTATCATTATGAATAAACATTTCCGCCAGTTGATTTACCAGACATTTTGTCGGTGCCAGGTGGAAATAAATAGCAATGGACAGTTTTGACTGAAGTGTATGCTTTCGATGTTAAAAGTTAAATTTAAAGTTGCTTGAGCGATGAAATGAAATGAAATTTTATATTGGTTTTCAAAAAAAATCCAGCCTACGATATACCACATGGTGACAATTTAGAGTAATGTATACTGTAACATATTAAAGGGTTTATTTTGTCTACTCTATGCTATGGTCACAGAAGCCGAAGGAAGCCGCAACAACGCAATGCCGCAACACCGCAACGCGTGTATGCCATCGGTATGACACCGGTGAATCCTTGCGATGCCCTGTCGGTCACCGGTCGGACGGTGGTTATGAGACCATAACTGAAGACATCGTGTACAAGCTGCAAGGTTTTAACTCAAGAATTAAATTCAGCATGCTTCCGGCTTCTTTGTGGCTCACAGACATGGCCCGGTCTCCCGGCGGTCACCGGCCGGGGTCCGATCGGTGTCCGCTGAATTCTACCCGGTATGATGCCGTAAACACATCATAACCAAGTTAAAAGGTTATGTGACCAGGGAATTAATTAAACTTTGATCTAATTTTTTTGGGTCTACCCTGTATATTATAACGTTGCCTTGTCAATATGAGTTTGTGGGTGTCTGCATGGTGTCTAATGTATTACCGTTGGTGTAACCGTCATTGTAGGAGTTATTATTATGAATATATTTCCGTCAACTGATATATCAGACATTTTGTCAGTGTCAGAAGAAATAACAATAGACATTTTGACATACCGTATGTGTTGAAAGTTGAATCAAAAGTGATAAAGAAAATGAAATTGAACATCAGAGAAAAGAAAGTTTTCACCAAAAAAAGTAACAGGCTTACGACATTCCAGATGGCGACAATTTACCACAAGACAACAATTTAGAGTACTCAGTATACTTATTTAGAAATGAGTTCAGACCTAATTGTCCCATGAAATTTATTAACTCAGGTATGTTTGTCTTTGAAGAGTGATTGAGCGACACTTTTTGATTTGTAAATTGTCATGAGTTCAGCATGTTAAGCCTAAAAAATACAGAAGATAACTCGCTTTCCTTTTAAAAGCGAAATAAGTATGGCATAAGTGTGACTGTCACTTGCTTCAGATTTTTGCGAAATAACACAGAAGTTGAGGAAATGTCATCATCTAAACACAGTGGATCAAGTCCTTGTCACTCACACGATCACCTTCGAAGAGTGTCGGGTGTTTGTTCGCACCCGGTAGGAGACTCTGGAATATTGCAGCATAAGTCTGTAGTTTAAATTCTTTTTGTACTGCGCCTTGAATTTGTATAATGAAAAGGCACATTATAAATCATGCATGTATATGTATGCAAACTTTCATCTTTGTTTTATTCTCTTGGCCAAAATACATATAGCACATAACAAATTCCAATAAAAGCCAAACCATAATTAATTGATAACGAAATCGTGCTTAATTTAATGTAAAATATTACTTTGTTACAGAAACTTATTTGGTGTGCTCATTAATGTTTTACACAAGTAATAATGCAGAACATTGCTTTGTATTTCGCGTATTCGGATTTATTTAGCGGTGGTCAATGTAATCAACATTATGATTATAATATGCGTATATACGCATCTTTTCCTCATTGTAAGTGCCACTAGAAGCAACGTAAAAGCACTGCGAATGTTTTTCATTTATTCAGCGACGTATGTGTGTGCAATGGTCCCGTAAGTCTGTGCAATGAGGCTGCAATGGTCCCGTACGTCTGTGCACTGGTACAGTAAGTCTGTTCTCTTTTGCTGGGAGCACTACGTTGCCTTATTAATTTGAGTTTCTGAGCGTTTGGTAACTTTGGTGTCTTATGTGTTATCCTTGGTGGAACGTTGCAGGACTTATCATTATGAATAGACATTTCCGCGAGTTGATTTATCAGACATTTTGTCAATGTCAGAGGGAAGTAAATAGCAATAGACATGTTTGAATGAAGTAAACTTTTAAAAGGTAAAGGGTCCGATCTCATTCTCATCCCCAGGACTTAACCCACATTAGTCATTTTTTGATGTCAAATTAAAACCCATATTTTGTCTCATAATATATATAAGCTCCAAATTCCTTATAGTTTGGGAGATATGGCATAAAACATGAAAGTAATTAGTATACCTATTTTCTGTTTCTTATACATAAACAGTTTCATCCCCAGAGTTGAATACTTGCAAAAAAAATAAAAATAGACCTACGACACACTACATAGCGACAATTCAAAGTAGTCTTCATAGACCATTAGAAATGAATTA
>JXSR01S053981.1:0-14117 GCA_000969725.1 Ophiothrix spiculata | reverse complement strand
TGTACAACTAGGACAATTCAAACAAAAATCCATGGTAGGGATTGCATTCACAAACAATGAGGCCCTGTACTCGTGATTTTTGTTTACATTGTCAACTTACTTGGTAGTAGTTCTCTGTCTACACTTTCTGTACAACTAGGATAGGGATAAAACAAATGCCCCTTCTCCAAAGGATAAGGGATCATACGAAATGTCCCCTCCCACGTACAGTGGAGAAGTTGTAAAGCGCCCTCTACCCTCTTCCAATGTGGCAAGTGGAAGAAGCTATATGCGATGGCTTCACTGTCCCCTCGCTTCAAAATATGCTCAGGTGGCAGGATAAGGCTCTTCATTTCCAAAAGATACTGAAAAGAACAAATATTAATACAACTTAGCAGTGTAGTATATGTCGTCAACAATTTCAACACGTTTGTATTCCATTATGTTAAGATCGCTTTCTTTCAAATTATTTGAGCGTAAATTTGTGGGAGGGACATCAAATATCGACCGTCGCTACCTATGTGTTGCTTAATAACCCATCCATCAATATACCAATTTTGACAGAAAGACTCCTAATTTTACTCAAAGTGAGTGCTTTTATAGGTATAATGATCTGGTGACAAAATTAACTTGTACTTTTTCCATGTTTGAAAGAAGGGTTATCACCTACCTACATAAAGCAATTTTAAAGTTTCATTTGTATACCTAGACCTAAATTAATGCTACAGGCAAAAAGGCAAAAATTTGTCTGAGAATGATCCATAAAAACTTTAATAGGAGATTATTCTTGTTAACGAAATATTCCAGTAATTAAGCACAATTTTGACCATATCTCTTCAGTAGTAGTAGTAGTAAGCCAATATTTTAAATCCAGTTTTATCCCCGTCACGGGGGTGGCAGGATTCACATCACAATCGCGGCAACCGTCTTCACTCCATCCCTCCACCACACCCGATTCAATGCATCCTCCCTCCGCAACCCAACCCTTTTAATCTCTTCCTCCACCTGCATCCTCCAAGTCTTTTTTGGTCGCCCTCTCCTCCTCAAACCATCCACCTTGAAATCAAGGGCCCTTCTTAGAACATGCCCTTCATCCTTCCTCAGCACATGCCCATACCAATGCACACTATTCGCCTTCATCAAACTTTCCACTGCTTCTACCAAACCCAACATCTGCATCAAGTCCTCGGTCTTCTTCCTATCCCTCAACTTCACACCACACATCGATCTCATCATCTCTCTCCGCCCTCCTCAAAATTCCCATCTCATTTTCGCAGGGTTGGCTTTTAGCCGGCTAAAACTAGTTTTTGCCGGAAACGGTAAAACCTGGTTAAAACCGGCAAATATTGGTTTTAACCGACAAAAACTAGCAAAATTTCATTTACCATTATTCAAATCCGATTTTCACATGATCATATAGCATTGACCTCAGAAATAATATTACAATTGTATATATATCAATTCCATCCATGTATAAATGTATCAAAAACAAAAGGCATTAACAAACATTCAGAATTAACCTTAAACACAAAATAATCAAACAAGATTTACTGATCTGCATTTTATACTTAAGTATCACATTCAAAGTGCGTGGTACTGGTAGTATTAGCAGATAGATCATGTTGCATACTTGCAAGTTATAAGTTATAAAAATGATTTTAACTGGTTTGTGAAATTGTGTCCAAGAGCTTCCAAGATTTTTTTGCAGTGCTAACACCATTGATTGCAACAAGTGTCAGGAGATCATAGGATACTGTCAGAGAAAACATGTCAACTGAAAGTGTACAACTTCTGATTTTGATTTTAAAGGGGCAATTCATGATCCTCTTTTCACCCTCAAGGTCACCTCCATCAAATTGGAGTTTTTTAGCTTATAAGAATCCTCAACTGGTATATGTTACGATCCCCAAACCATTCTTTCATATGTGCTTGCATTTTTGAGAAAAGTGAGGAAAAAGTGTCATTTTCTAATTATTGTCGGGGCCCCGACAGTAATTACAACACAGTAGCCTATGGGGATTTTCAAAATGCTGAAAAGCTTGTAACTTAAAAACAAAAGGTCGGAATCAAGTGAAATTTTCAGTTTATATTTATGTTGTACTCTTCTTTTTATTTAGCTAGAAAAGAGGCCACATCAAAATCATGAATTGCACCTTTAATATTAGAAACAGTTCCAATCAAATATAACACATAGGACAAATTAGCATCAAACAAGCATCATATGGACTGTAGATATGCAGTTTGTTAACATCTTTATTGTACCCTCGTGGTATGACACTGCGGGAAAAAAACCTCTTCAGTATCTATGGAATAATCTTCCTGTTATCCGTACAAAATTTTTGAACATGAGTTTGAATGAGTTTTTAATTTAAACTTAAATCAGGTCTAAATTTCCCAGATTTAAGTTTAAATTCCAATAATTGATTGTCCTTGTATAATTCTTTGTACTAGTAAGTACACATTCTCATATTCTCATTATACATACAAATTGTAAGTATTGAAAGAGTTTTATCCAGGATAAAGAAAGATTAACTAAACCCATCAACATGCTTTTTAAGTAAAATTCACCCAAAGAGTTCATGTTTTATGCCATATTTTATTTTATAGGTTTTTTGGAACCTTAACATTAATGTTACGCAAACGTCCAAGTGTCTAGTATGAAAAATGTTGATGGTGTTGTATGTTCCAGTACTAAAACACTGAACAATTGCAACAAATTTGTAGAGTTTTATTTACTTATTTTTCACATTTTTAGGTTTTTGCCAGTTTTTGCCAAAAAGGGTGGCAAAAACCTCCCGGTTTTAACCAGGTTTAAACCAGTTTTTACCAAGCGGTTAAAACCGCTCCCTAAACTTCACCCGCCCATACTTCACTCTGTCTGTCACAGCAGCCTCGCATCCTCCGCCCTCGCTTACTTTATCCCCAGGTACATGAACTCCTTCACCGTTTCCACCTCATCGCACAACTTTTCCTCCACCTCTCTCCATGACCCTCCATCTCCTTTCTTGCATTGTCCACACACAAAATCCCTTGCCAAACTTTGAGCCACTCTCTTCATCTTTGTACATCTCCCATGGATCCATTTCCTACATTTCTCACACCACACAGAGTTTGCCTTCACCCTCTTTCCACATATGCCGCATGGATCTATTTTGCTCAATGATACCACTCCCTCCCTCACGCTCATCAGCACTTTGTTTTCCTCATTGCCCACTCCATCACCTTCCTCGGAACTCTTATAAAATGCCTTCTCCAAATCCACAAAACACATGTACAACTTCCTCCCTTTAGCTCAAAATTCCTTTTGTAACCTCCTCAAAATAAACGCTGCATCTATCATTCCCTTCTCTGGCATAAACCCAAACTGCATCTCTTCCACATCCACTATCCTCCGAATTCTATCCTCTATAACCCTCTCCACAATTTTCATAGCATGCATGCTCCAACAGCTTCACTCCCCTATATGCACCACAGCTCATTGCATCCCCTTTTCCTTTAAAAATGGGAACCACTATGCTCACCGCCCACTCCTCTGGCATCCCCCCTCCATTTAAAACCCTCTTGAAACAACTCTTGTCATCACACCAATACCTATCTCTCCACTTGCAATGATCATCTCAGCGCTCACCCCTGACGGTCCCGCAGCCTTTCCTGTTTTCATCTCGCTAATTGCCTTCACCACCTCTTCAGATCTCTATTGATCCTATAAACTGGCCATCCACCACATCAGCCTCCACCTTGCGATCCCATTCATTCTCCTCATTCATAATCCTCTCCATATGCTCTTTCCAGACTCTACCTCTATCTCTTTCACTAAAATTCAGCTATCTATCACTACCCTTCATACATCTTCCCCCTTCAACATCCTTTCCTTCCTTTTACAATACCTTCACAATCTTATACACCTTGGTTGGGCTCTCACTCAATTCACTCAGCCCCTTCTCAGCCTCCCTCCTCATAGCCCCCGCAACCACTTTCTTTGCCCGCTTCTTCAGTCTCTTATACCTCACCTTATTCTCTTCCGTAGCATTCCTCCTCATATTCTTATATGCCTCCTTTTTTCTTCCTATTGCCTCATTCACCTCCTCATTCCACCATCCCTTAATTTTTCTTGTCTCTCCTTCCTTTCTTTTTCCCACATACTTCATCACATGCCTGCAACACCCCCTCCTTTAAACACCCCCACGAGTCAGCCACATCAGTCCCAACAAGCTCCCCAACCCTCGTCTCAAATTTCCTTCTTATCTCTTCTTCTTTCAGCTTCCATACTCTCCTCCTCTCTGTCACAACCTTCTTCACCACCTTTTTCACCTTCCTCTTGTCCACATCTGCAACCAACAACCTGTATTGCAATTCAATAAAACATAATATGGGCATGGAAATTTACAGGTGCTATGAGAAAATTATGCACTTGCATCTGGTATCAAAATCTCTTATTTGATTTTGTGAGTGAAAGTGATCGGAATACACACTTTTAAACAAATGTCCCCAAATACATCCAAATAGATCCTGAGGAGGGGTTGCATATCCCTCTGATGTCTTACTCTCGCTATAACCATAAAAGTTGCAACTGTGACAGAGGGTATTGCAGAATACCGAAGTGCAATACCCAACCCTAACCCCACTCCATCTCACAATATCCCATTCCACAAAGTTAATTTTTGCGGGAAAAAATTGCATAAGTCCAAATATGTCATAGACCTGAGTTAGCTATGATCACAAAATCGCTGCCATGGCAGCACCTGCCTAGTGGCTTGACATAGTGATAATTGGATCGGGAAGCTGCAGTTTGTGGGTTTGAATCGAGGTGAAAATCTACCATTTGACTTGCAGATTTCGGAGGAAAAAACCAAGGAGTGCTTTTTCAAAGTTTTTCATAAAGCAATTACAAAGTTGGTGGTGTTTTTTTTTAATTGGTCAAGGAAGAAAACGCTGCATGTTTGTATGGTTCATAGCATAACATTAACCATGTTTCAAATGCTATCAAATTAAAAATATTGACAGTGGTGTTAAAAATATCCATGTTCAAGGTCAGAGCCCGAAGGGCTAGGGACTTTTCCTGCCCATTAAAACCAAGTGAGCCTAACATAATTGAGAACTATTAGAGGCATTATAATGTAGACAGTAGAGACCATATTTTGATAGGTTGCAACTGCCAATCTGTTTACATCCAACATCCAGGTAATTGAATCATTCCATTTACAAAGATAGGGATGAGGGTCAATACATCATTTTTTCAAAAAACAAATTCAATTTTCTGGGACAGATTTAGATTTTTGTGGTTTCTCTCAGAGTTTCTCAAAAAGTATTGTTCTTTTTGAGAAGAATTTCAAGCACAAAATTTATTTTTATCATTTGTATTCAAAAAAGAAACTGCTTTTCAAAAGCTTACATTTTTTAAAGATTTTTTATGATTGAATTTTCTCCACTGCTTTTTTTATCCAATGATTTGAAAACTTGGAATATTTTGGCCACTTGAAACTTAGGCGTGTGATTAATTGCACTCCTCAGCTCAACTATAGGCTCGCACGCCTTGAAATTCAAGCCCTGCAATTCCATAGAATCTTACTTGCCTATGGGACAAACTACACAAGAGCTTGGAATGTACATCCATGTAGATTCCTGGAAGGTACGTCCATGTACATTTAACTCGATACATTCATGTGTCTCTAACACTGCGTGTTCGTGCCCATTGACAGGCGACTTAGTAGGACGCATAGGTATAATGCTTAGGCGTAAATACACACGCACAGTTAAATACGCAGCATGAATCCACATCTGGTTGATGCGTCATCGTGTAGACACTATCTCTACTCCTGGAATGTATAATATACATCGATGTACATGGATGTACATTGTAGATGTAGGTCTCATGTAGTTTGACCCTATATTGACTCTGGTTACAATGCAGAGTTAGGCTCTTATTTTATACCAGAAGAAGCCTGTTGTGATAAAAATGGTATGGTGGCATAAATCTAGGTTTGACTAATATGGTGGAGTTGAGCCCTTTCTTAATTATGTGTTGAAATGAATACACTGTTCTTCCTTCCTACCTTAGGTACATGTGGGTTAAATTCTACTGCCCTGTGTATAGCTTCTACTGCATTCATTTCAGCTGTTGTTAAGCCCCTTTTGGATGCTACTTCAGGTGAAAATCTGGATCAAACAAATATGAAATAACAAGGTTACTTCTTTCTCAGAAATTGTAGTTGAGAAACATAACTCAATATATCCACGAGCAGATTACAGGCTTAGTTTGCCTAGTGCATAGGACATATCTTCATGTGAATGCAAGAATGTCATATCTGCAATGGCTGCCATAAGTCAAATTTATGTAACACCTTATCTCTAAAAACTTGAACATTGCAAAATATATCTTATATATCATATCATCATGTGAGTGCAATTAAGTCTTATCTACAATGGATGCCATGTCCTATTTATACAAAACCTTAAAAACACATAACAAAATATTTCTTCCATATCATATTGTCATATGAGTGCAAGAAAGTGGTATCTGCAACGGCTGCTTTAAGTGCATCTACCCTTGTCCCTAGAATGTGAAAAATCCCTAAAAAATTCCATGCTGTATGTCAGCGGATCTTCAAACGGTTCTCCTGGTGACCATGGTTGAAAAAAGAGCAATTTGGCATGTCCCTTGCCAGGAAATTTGGACTTCTGGAGGGAAATTTGGCATATCAGAGGTAAATTTCAACGCAAGAATAGCAGGAAATTTAAAGGTCCTTGCCGAGACGTTTACATTTTTCAGACCTGTCACCACCTGAAGAACCATTTTAAGAGCCACTGATGCAAGACTGGATATTTTACAGTGTGCAATCTAAATTTATGAAACATGGCAGCTATTTCTTGCATTCACATGAGAATTATGTCAAGACTTGACACAGTGTAATGAATAATACAAATGAATGCAAATGGCAGCTATGGCACTTGCTTAACTTCCTTGCATACATATGACAATATATGGACATCAAATAAGCTACAGATCAGCAGCTGTAGGCCTCTTGGGTACTTAAAGGGTCAAGTACCGAATCTCGTACAACAACCGCAAGGATGTATTTTTTAAACACCCTACTTTAAAATGACTAGCCTAGATTCCACTTTAAATTAAACACGTTTGGAAATGCTCTAAATAAAGTTTAACAATGTAGTAAAATAAAAAAAAAGTAAGAAAATCTACAACAGAAATTACTTAAAATTTGAGAAAATTAATTTTTAATTATATCATTCTGTGAAGTCCAGTGTTTATCATTCTAAAATGTGTACCACACATGGATTATACCACTTAAAGATAACACAAAGCTTCTAAAACTAATTTGATATATAGTAAAAGAGAAACAATTCAGTCAAAAAATTGAGTGATTAATTAATTCATAATGCAGAATATTTGGACACCCCCAAAGCAAATTTGAAAACTTTTGAACATGAGATGAATATAAACATCCAGCAAAAATCACTTGAACTGTTACCAATCTTGCATTATCTCGCATATCATACAAATGACATGAAAAAATGTTTTTCTTTCATTTTTTGTTTCCTCTTAAAACTTAATAACCAATATTGGGTTTCCTGCTATTGAACAGTTGAAATAATTCCACAGGGGAAATACAAATGTGTATTTCCTTGTGCAACCATCAACTATTGTCAGTCTTTCTCCTTCCTGGTTGTATGATCATCTTACTAACTCCAGTTTCTATTTGACACAATGTTTTATATTCATAATCAGGGAATACATTTGTGATGGCTCACCCCAAAAGGGGGGACTTTGCAGATGATATCAATTTTGATTTTTTTCATTTCATCTATTGCAGCATTTTCTAAGCTTAAAAATGACACCTTACTTGTTGAAATTGATCAAGGCGATCATATTTTTATTATTTTCTTTATTTTTTGCTGCCTATTTTCACCTGTTTCTTGAAAAGTGTTCTGTCGCAAAGTCCCCCTTTTCGGGGCGAGTCATATTGTTCAGAGAACTATACAAAATCTTATAAATAGGGAGCAGGTTTTAGCTAGGTGTAGCTGTGGTTTATATTTCCCTCACAGCAACACACTGACCTTTTAAGTGCTATGAAAATTCAGCACCAATTTAATATAGAGAACAGAAAACTTCCTTTCAATTTGGTATTTTGGATACCATACCATGGATGGAGCATGATGAAAAACATCCACAGCCCCAATTCCTACAGGATTCAATTCACAGGGGACCCCAAGATATGGTCGTATAAATACTTAATTAACCCCACTGAAATCAATGTAAATCCTATTTAAATTGACCTAGTGCTTTGTAAGTCACTTATAGGGTATTAAGGGGCCTGTTAAGGCTTATATTTTGACTTTCTTTTTGGCTTATAAGTCTAAAAATATTAAGTTAGAGTAAAGAAAAGTATACATTTCTAGAAAGGAAATTTGACATGGAATCTGCTTATGCTATTGGTTTGGTTCTAAAATGACCATATTTGGGAAAAAATAGCATTTTATGGGAAAAGTAACTACAAAAATTGTTATTGGCAATTTATCACATGTCGGTTTTCGGAAACTGCACAAAATTATCTAGGATCGCTTTTTTATTTATTTTTTCAAATAAAACCGAATATAATGAAAAGCATGTTTAATGTGCCGTTTCCGACATTTTTCTGCATCAATTTTGAGAGAAACTAATGAATATCTTTCATTTTAGGGCCTATAGTTAAATTAAAAAAATGAGAAACACAATCCTAGATTTTGATATACTGTACATAATGGTTGAACAAGCTTTCCTTGTACTTTTTAGTCTTTTTAGTTTTTTCATCAAAATTGAAAAGGAGAAATCCCAAGTTTAATGAAGAAATCGCACATTTTGACCTAAACCCATGAATTTTGAGGTCTAAACCTTGGGTATTGGACATGAAAACTTATTATGTAATTGATATCATTGGTAAGTATTGGGCTCAACTTTCAGATCCAATTTTAAGCTCCTTATTTTGTAAATACTGAAAGAAATCTAAAATACCAATGTTCAATTATTTGGTCTTTGTTCACAACATTGACAAGTTTATTGCGGGATTTTAAAAAATGTGCTCATGCAAGAACATAACGCAACGCGTTCACCCGCAGTACTTGTTGCTGCGCAAAAAAGCACGCACATCAAAACATGCAACCTAAGCGCAAAATAAAGGACGCCTATCTATGCCCGTATTTTCCCGCCAACAGCCACATGTTATTTTTACTGTAAAATGTCAAAATAATCTTTTAATTTTACCTATAAATAAGTTTAAAAGTTTTGTTTTGTAGTATTTTATTGTCTGTAATAAAAGGTAATATGCTAAAATATCAGAAAATGTAGAAAAACTAAATTCTGCTTTAGAACAAACGGCCGGGATTAACAGGCCCCTTAAATTTGGCTTTTCAGTCTCTGATAGGATGTCAAACTCAGAAAGAAAGGTTGAATTAATGATTACAGTGTCTACATTGTCAATAAATATGCTTCAAACACCTTGGAATTGTTCAAATGGTAAACAGTTACATTTTTTGTAATAACTATTTCGTCACATTTGCGTATGGTCTCAGATAGGGTATCATTGTTATCATTTATGTTCACTTTTTGGCATACCAAAGGGCTACCTTCGAAACCTGCCACATGCAAACAGCAATCCCCTCCCACCCCACCCAAACCTTCAACCACCACTGTGATCTTGCCATGCCACACTAAATAAGCAGGATATAATCCAGATTTGTTAAATTGCATTTTAATGTGGCTTTAAGTAGAGCAGCCGTGTAACAAATAGTGGCTGACTTTGGCAGGCTACATGCAAATGGCAATCCTCTCCCAATCCTTCTAACCACCAATGTGATCTTGTCATGCCACTCAATATTACAAAAAAATAAGCAGGATATAATCCAGATTTGTTAAACTGCTTGGTCTTTAAAAAAAACTTACTTGTCACACACCGCTCTGGCTTTAAGTAGAGCAGCCGTGTAGCAAATAGTGGCTGACTTTGGCAGGCTGATGTCGTCGTATTTGGCAAGCAGCGCTTGGACATCAGCATACAGCTGCATTTCTAACAGGGACTCTATGAGATTCTCGTGAATCTGAAACATGCTGACAACTGGAAACTCTTTTATAAGCTGTGAAAGAGAAAGAAAAACAATTCACTGTAAAGATTGCATTTTGACCTGATTTCTATTATGCTGTCAATGAATACATGCTATGAAACTTGTGACTATATGCATAGATAACACAATTGAATTACAAGCATACAAGAGGGTTTCAAAAAGTTTTAAAATTCACTCAGAAGGGAAGGATTAAGGAGCTATATCGATGAAATTTTGCCAGAATGGTCAGACGTCTTTATGTACATTTCTTTTCACAAAATTGCTTCATAGTCATTTTTACTTTCTACAATAGATGCTAGTAACCTCTCCCGCTAACCACATAAACCATACTCTATAAATCTTGAAGTATACAACAAGCAGTCAATTAACACACATTTACCAATATGACCATACCTGGAAATAAATTAGTCGAAACTTTTCGAATCACAACAACGTACCAAATCATGTTGAATATTCAAGAGAACTTATATTCATAGTTTGTCCATGTAGTAGTAACAACATTTAACAAAATAATATCACAATCATGAAAGATTCATGTACCAAGTATATTAATATGCAGTGATTTGATCTTAATTAATCCTTATCAATCATTGCTAGTCTCTTACACAATACAAACACACCAGTTCACAATGTTGTAGAATACATGGGATATTCTTTGAATCTCTGAACAGAGTCTGATTGCTTGTTGCATACGTCAAGGTTTATAGAGTATAGGTGGAGAAAATTGAGATACATGGCTTGATTAAATCCCTGCGTTTGATGGGTTACAGCCCAGTTAATCAATAATGACACCTCTAAACTTGAATTATTTATACCACAGTATAGGAGTATTATAGGTTGGGGTCTCTTATTTCTATTGATACCAAAATTGTAAATTTCGGTCAAGAAATGATATCGAACTATGTAATAAAACATGGTCGATCTAAAAATGTTAATTTTCAGCAAAATACAAGGCAGAATTTTCCCCCAAAGAAGATACGCTACAATATTGGTTTGTGGACCAAGACACTTGAAGAATAGTTTTTTAAAACTTACTGTCTTCAAGTGTCTTAAAAGTAGGAGAATTGTGACACTTTGCAAAGTGACTATGCAAAGATAACGTAAGGATTGCATAATAAAATTGTTTTAATGGCTGTACTTCTTCTGGGTGATCTTTAAAACTTTTTGATACCCCTGCATACAGCAGCATTTCTAACAGGGGTTTTATGAAATTCTTGTGAATCTGGAACATGCTGACAACAGGAAACTCTTTTATAAGCTGTGAAAGAGAAAGAAAAACAAGTCGCTGAAAAGATTGCATTTTGACCTGATTTCTATTATGCTGTCAATGAATACATACTATGAAACTCTTGAATATTTACATAGATATCATGATTGAATTACAAGCACATAAAACTAGATCTTTTCAAAAACAAAATAATGCTTACAAAACAAGCAGGAAAAACAAGTTCAGTATGACGTACATAAGTTAAAATTTACAAATAATTCACATGTTTTTATTCACCATCAGCCTGTTTACCATTCATGTTGAAATATTCACATAAAACATTTCAGAGTGAACCTCAGTAGCATTTTGATTTTATTTTTCATATTATTAACTTAATTTTTAAAATCTATGGTCCAACATGCTTGTATCCAAGTGAGTGCCCCGACCCCAATGGATAATTAATCAAATTAATCACCCCTGTGGATAATTTATCAAATTAAACCAAACTAACCTCATTATACTACATTCTATCTAACCTTAGACTTCTCTAACAAAAACAACTTTGGTTTAAGGTAATGTGGTACATTGGTTAGTGAAGACTGGAGTTGCAATCATTTGGGTTTTTAAAGTCCTGTCACAGCAGACCCTCAGTAGTAAGAGGTTACAATAAAGACTAATGGTTTGCCAAAAACCAGGGATGCATGTTAAAATTTCCTGAAATGTCTAATGATTTCCCCGTTTAGATTTTCCTATTCTTTAAAACATGACAAAATTTCTTGAAAACAAGACATTTTCATGAAAACTTGCATTCCTGCAAAGAGTACTTATTAATGAAATCATCAAATTTCCTACAAATCAATAAAATTAAAACGCATCCAATGCGCATTAAAAACAAGCGAATCAATGTGTGCAGTATGAAAACTTGATCATGATGCCGAACTGCCAATCAACATACGCATACTTAATTTTCGTTGTGGCATTCACACCATACACCATGCGAAATTTTGTATTTGTAGGAAATTTAAAGATCTTAAAAATGTGTGTAGTAAAAAAATTGAAATTTGCACAGAGAACTCGCTAACTTGTTTAGCAGGAGCAAGTTATAGAAACAACATACAGAAGAAGACATCACACTCTATAACCAATAAACAAAAGAGCTCACTCCTCATATTTTACCACTCCTGTAACCATTTTTGAAACCATTCTGTGAATCAATTCTTTACAACCATTGGGCTGCCAAGTGCGTTATCAAGAATGCTTGTAGCTTACAGGTATTTTGATATAATGGTGCTGTATCTTTACCACAACATCTAACTGACAGGCGTATCTTGAAGACACATGAACATTTATGAAAATATGCTCAATAATAACACCAAATGTCAGAACACTATTCAATCAACTCACTTTAGGCCTTATAAATTAAACTGTTTGTTTGGCGTAATGTAACAAATGTTTTTTTTTTTCTAAATGAGGTTTTGGTGAGACATTAATGTCACAATTACCTAGGTACAAGAATGGATTATTTTAAACCAAAAGTAGAAAAAATATTTCACATGACATAAAATAACCTTAAAAGACTCAGATCTAATGACATGATTCATGCTAAGATATTAACTAACATGTTTACACATGTAAGAAAAAGAGATAATATGTGCAGGCTGTGAATCCTAAGTACGCTTGTATAAAAGGACAGTTTTCCTTTCAAGGCTTATAAAAGATGAAAGAACCTGTTTCAAAACAGACAATTCAACTTGGACTTTTCTAATTCAATCTTTAATAATATTTTCAAGATGAACAGATGAATATCAACACAGGTTTGTTGCCGTAAATAATATTAAGAACACATTATACAGGAAAAGATATACCACCTGAGAATTGAACCCTAGAACCTCTAGTTGGGAAACTTCAACAGAGATGGTGTTAAGACACAGATCAAGCATTTTAATTACAAAACTCCCATCGAAGCATTGGTCTTGCAAACCTCAGGTATGGGGTTCAATTCCAAAGCTTGATATTTCCTTTCGGTTATACTTATCATTATTAATAATAGAAAACCTACTAAAATATATTATCTTGCATCAAAAATTGGGCTTTTTAACAGTCACAAATAATCTTTTGGCATGACAAATAAAGGAAAATTGGGTAAGAATTAAATAGATAAAGTTACCAAACAAATAATGTTTCTTTAAGATTTGATCTGAATCTCTTCAATTACATATGACTGAAAGATTTGTCAAATTAACATTCTCTGAGATGATGTAGTTTTCCATTTCATGTTACTCCACAAAGCAATTAACTCGCTATGTTTACATAACATTTGAAGGCAATTTCATTACATTTAATTCTTTAAAACAAACATGCATGAATAGAGATTTTTTAAATTAAGTACACAATGAAAATGCTATGTATCAAAACTGTTGCAATGGATGCAATCTGATGTAGGCAAATCTAGTCTGATCAGGTTGACGAAACAAGTATTTGCACAACAAGAAAAATCTGGAAAACACAATCAACATGTATAATGTATATACTTTGATGAGAGTACAGGCATTTTGAAACCAAAGTAGAAAGAAAACTCCCAACAATCTTCCTAGTAGTTAAAAATCTTCTGATTAAATGTTATACAGAATTATATGATCAAAAAATACAGATAAGAATGTAAAAATAGACACAAATAATCATCATGTTACCTGAAGAATCACGGTAAAATTGATGCATTTTTGTTTTTGTTTATTAATAACTGTTTAAATTTGGTAAGAATGACAATTGTGCTTCCTATGAAGTTCTTGTATAAAAATCCACTTATCTACAAAAAAAAAAA
>JXSR01S053979.1:73860-84956 GCA_000969725.1 Ophiothrix spiculata | reverse complement strand
CGGGTGATTTTTTGGGAAAACATGTACTTTTTGAAATGCCTGTATCTCAAAAACGAGCACGGTGACCTATTTTTTTTATTTTAGATTCGTTATCAGCACAAATTAATCTACCAAATACTAAATTTTCAAGAAAATAAATGGAGTATTTCTTTCTTAGAGAAAACCCCTTAAGGCTGGGGAAGACCTTCAAATGGCATAAATGGTTTATGTACCCTAACTCTCAAACTAATTGTATAAACTTATAAAAGTATACATTTTTAGAAGCGGATTGTTATTCTGAACATGATGATGATATCAGTTTGTGACCAAAAATGACAATTTTGGCAAAAAATGGCAAAAAACACATTTTTTGCCCCAAAATTTCTGGAAAGCCTAACTAAAATTTGCATTTGAGAAATGTTGAACTTTTTTGCTTTTTAGAATCTAGAAACAAATTTCTAGGAACGGTTTTCTCAAATTTTTGATTTTTTTTCTTAGTTTAAAAAAAATGCCAAAAATAGATCAAAAAATGTAAACAAATCCCACCGCTGCCACCAAATTGGCAATTTTTGGCAATTTTTCAAAAAATAAGATAAAAATCAAAACTTTGAGAAAACTGTTCCTAGACATTTGTTTCTAAATTTCAAAAAGCAAAAAAGTTCAAAATTTCACGAATGCAAATTTTAATTAGGCTTTCCAGAAATTTTGGGGGCAAAAATGACGATTTTTGGAATTTTTTGCCAAAATCGACATTTTTGGTCAAAAACCGATATATCCAATATGTTCAGGGTAAAAATCCACTTCTAAAAATGTATACTTTTATATTGTTTATGCAATTAGTTTGAGATTTAGAGTACAAAAACCATTTATGCTAGTTGAAGGTCTACCCCAGCCTTAAACAGTCAAGACTTGCACTGAGCTGAGCTGAACTCGTGCCTCGTAGTGAGTCGCTCGGGTTTCACGATCAAAGTCAAGACTAAGTGTATAAATGGAAAATGTTTTTGTTTACCACGTTGTAGTAGAATACGATTCTTACTGCATTTGCAGTAAATGATTTTTGTCGTTTTTGGTTGATCTTTTTTAAAGTATGGATTATTTAGATGATCAAGACTCAAGTACCTCATTCTTGTCAATGAACATTTTCTCCGTCCTATAAATGTATAATTGATGGTCAAATTGTGTTGACCTTTTTCCAATTTCTTGAAATCATGACTTTCTGTATACTTAGCACATGTTCACCTCGATTCTCCCTAGCTGGTACCCTAGCCTCCGCGCAGCGGAGAGCTAAGCAATTATGTACTGAGCTATCATCGGGCATTGGAGCAGAGCTCGAGATGCGCGGGTGTTGAAAAATATAGCGCGGAAGAAATTCAAAGTTCAGTCTTACAAAAGTCACTTACCTTAGATATGTCCTTTTATGTGTTATATATTATAGTTTATGTATATTAAATCGATGATTTTTTGTAATGTTTGACTAAGAAGAATTTCCATGTGTTTATGTACTTCGTGATTTCTTGTAACCGTAAAATAACGTTTTTCATACGCGTCACTTCCTGTTTTTGTCAATTTAGTGTTGGGCGATATAACTAAAAATCTTTGCCTCGATAAATGGAAAAGATCGTTATTATAATATAGTGTTTCCCCGCGCGGCGAACCTGAAAATAGGCGGGATTTCACGCATACCGCCCAGCACTAAATTTGATTGATATCACGTGCGTGGACAGTGACATACGGCCATGATTTGATGATGATTTAGTGCCGAGTAATGGTGAGTATTTCTTCTGAAATATCTCGCTTCGTAATCAACTTGAAATCTTTTGTTGGATGAAATATGAATCTAGAAAGATCAATTTAAGGAACTATAATATACAATATTCTGTGGCAGGATCATAAAGGTAAGATGAAATTTTGTGAAACTAAAGCAACTCTATTGTCCACTGTACTCCCGAGGTTAAAAGGCTACTTCACCCTCAGACTTATGCACTTAGACTCAGATAAAAAATTTGAAGTCTGTTGCTAACTCGGGCTAGATTCTCCTAGGCCTATAGATGTATGTACATCGAAAGGCCTGTGTTGAGGCTAGTCAAGACTGAATCCGAATGAGGCTGAATCAAATGAAAGTCCCAAAGTGACTCTCAAGCGAGTCGCATGAAAGTCAATAGGGACTGCATACAGACGAATGCTTGGAAGTGTTTCATCATTTTTTTGTAAACCAAGTTGTGCATGTCATATGTTCGAGTTGTCAAAAGTGCCCAGTTCAGTCAAGTCATCTAACCAGAACAAATCCAAATTGAGGCAGGCCTTCATGTCTCGAATTTGCAGGAGTTGTATAAATCACTCTCCTAGTTTAAGATTGGAGTGAGTCACCTACAGTGGTGTGAGAGTTCCTCTTTTCATCTGATTTCCTCGTTTTTGAAAATTTTCTTGTGTTAAAATTTCAGCTTGTTATTCTTTTTAGCCCGTTTTTGACCTTTTTCCCGACTTTATGATGCTTTTCCTAGTTTTTGTCAACTGGCCTCTCACACCCCTGCACCTAGGCAATGATATGAGGAGCTGAATTTCAATATATTCCTACTTGAAGTTGAAACAATGTTTTTTGTAATTGCTGTGAGAAGCTCAATGAAACACTCCTGAAATGTCGTTCAACAGAGCCATAGGCGGCGGAAGGGGGCGTGTTCCCCCTCCTAAATTTCACGAGGAGAGACGAGAAAGGAAGAAAAGGAAATGTGAAATATCAAAAAAAATTACGTGCTTCGCGTGAATTTTCCATAAAAATTTGCCATTTTTTGCGCAAATTTCAAGATCTTTTAACAATCTGTAGCTGAAATTAGCTGGTTTGACGTGTTTGACATTTTTCGACATTACAAAATATCATAATTTTCCTCCGACCATTTTTGCTCAAAAAAAAAGAATTAGTCGTCCCCCCTAAAATTTTAACCTTCCGCCGCCAATGAACAGAGCTGTAGCCCATGCTCAATTGAGCTACTAAAAATTGGGTCTGCAAGGGACTAGGCAATAATGGGGTCAAGAAGTTTGGCCCATTACAATTTGGTTGCAATGTTGGGATCCATAAGTTTGCCCAATTACTATTTGGTTGCAACTGTGGGATTCTTAACTTTAACTCATTAAAATATGGTTGCAGTACTTGTGGGATCCGATCCTTACATTTGTCCATTAAAATTTGGTTGCAGTGGTGGGATCCTTTTTACCCCATAACAAATCATGCAGCAAGGGATCTTTAAGTTTGCCCCATTACAATTAGGATGCAGTACTAGTAGGATCCGTAAGTTTGCCTCATTACAATTACGATGCAATGCTGGGATCTTACAGTTTGTCCCATTACAATTTGGTTGCAGCGGTGGGATCTGTAAGTTTGCCCCATCACAATTTGATTGCAGTGGTAGGATCTTAAAGTTTACCCCGGCCATTACAGTTTGGTTGTAGCAGTGGGATCCATAAGTTTGCCCCATTACTATTTTGTTGCAGCTGTGGGATTCTTAAGTTTGACCCATTTAAATATGGTTGCAGTAATGGGATCCTTAAGTTTGCCCATTAAAATTGGGTTGCAACGGTGGGATCCGTTTTACCCCATAACAAATAATGCAGCGAGGGATCTTTAAGTTTTCCCCATTACAATAAGGATGCAATAGTAGGGTCCTTAAGTTTGTCCTATTACATTTACAATTAGGATGCAGTGATGGGATCTTAAAGTTTGCCCATTACAGTTTGGTTGCAGCAGTGGGATCTATAAGTTTGCTCCATTACAAATAGGATGCAGCAGTGGGATCCTTATGTTTGGCCCATTACAATTTGGTTGCAGCAGCGGGAATCTTAAGTTTGTCCCATTTCAATTTGGTTGTTGTTGTGGGATCCATAAGTTTGCCACATCTCAATTTGGTTGCAGTGGTGGGATCCTTAAATTTACCCCATACAACAAATTAAAATGCAACAAGGGATCTTTAAGTTTGCCAATTACAATTAGGATACAGCGAATGACTCTTATAGTTTGCCCCATTATACTTTTTTTATAGTTTGGAATTCTCCAGTTTGTCCCATTACAATTTGGTTGCAATGGTGGGATCCTTACGTTTGGCCCATTACAATTACAGTACTTTGAAAAAAAACATTTCATTCTGGGCAGAACCAAATTGTGCCGTGCATGAACATCACACCAATCAAATCAATCATCAAGTACAAAACCAACAGAACAGTCAAATCAGGCATGCTCACTAGTATCATGCGAGTTGCATGTGAACTTTCGACTTGCTGTCGACTGCCAGTTGAGTTTTAAAGTTCTCCTTAACTTGGATTGTAATGCTGTACACTGTTTCAATACCTGGATGAATCAATTTCTTCACTAATGTAAAGGTTCTCATGTGTTTTTTTTCAGATACAAAGAAGAAACTATGAGTTATCCACCACCATACCCACCAGCAGGTGGAGGGGGTTACCCACCCGCCCCTGGTGGTTATCCTCCACCTGCAGGAGCACCAGGATACCCACCAGCACCAGGGGGCTACCCTCCAGCGCCACAACCAGGATATCCACAAGCACAACCAGGGGGCTACCCTCCAGCACCACAGGCAGGGGGTTACCCACCTGCCGGAGGATATCCACCAGCAGCAGGGATGGGTTACCCACCAGCAGCAGGGACAGGATACCCACCTGCGCCTGGGACAGGATATCCCCCAGCAGCTCCACAGGCTGGCTATCCACCAGTGAGTATCAATTTTAATATCATGGATTTGGAGGGGCTAGCCCCGGGGTTAGCCTAGATTCCACTAAGAACTAAAACTTCAGGAGATATTTTATTAAATGCCTGAAAATGTTTTATACATGTAAAAATTGGTCTGAAAAGAAGTGGAAAGGATCTACATGTAGACTAGTCCTTTTAAGTTTTAAATGCTAAAAATAACATATTCAAATATTTCTGATATGGTTGGTTAAAATTTATGACAAGGGTTTTAGATTACTGATACTTCAAAGTTTAAAGGTACTGGAATAAGGAATGGATGAATATGATCAAAGCGTTTGGTGATTCCATGTACATAACTTGACCTGTGTAAAGTTACTTTTACAATGTAGTACAAGGTGTTACTAAAATGTTATTATCACAGATTGCCAGGGAGTCTAAAGACTTTGTTAGGAAAATCTTGGAAGCTAGTTACATCAAGCAGTTGGAGGCTCAACAGAGAGAAGGGATAAAACTGGCTCCTATTTGGGAACCTAACTTATATCTGAGAGGAGCGTGGCCGAGCGGTTAGAGCACGAGTCTCGTAATACAGAGATTGTGGGTTCAAGCCCCGGGCCGGGCGGTTTTCGTCTCCATGTTTCCTTGAGTAAGAAACTTTACTCTACTTGCTCGGTGGTCGGACAGTCACGTAAAGCAGTGAGTGGGTCCCCTGTACGAATAGACTCCTTCATGGGGTATGCATGTTATGCAAATACTTGTATCATTGATTGGTTGATTGATTGAACTAGTAACTATTTTTGATTAATTTTGGTCGAAAGTCATTATCAATGTTTCCAAAAACGATCGGTCATCATAACATCTCACGTAGCTGATGACACCAGATGGTATCTGTGTGAAAGACCTCCAATCAAGGTTAGTGTTACTTTGTTATGCAGAAGTGTTAACCTTCTGAGTTGTAAATTAAATAACATTTTCATTTTCATCATTGTGTTTAGGCACCTGGACCAGGAGGTATGCCAACCCCAAACTACGGAGCACCGGCACCAGGGGGTCTTCCATATAACCCTAGCCCTCTTGGCTTTGCAGTAAGTAGAACTAACCTTAGACATATGAATATACTCTACTAGCAGCCGATTAATGCACATAAACCAATACGACCATAGGTGGAAGTAAATTGGGCCATAATTTTCGAATCATAACCACGTCCCAAATCTTGATGAATATTCAAATAAACTTATATTCAATGTTTATCCATGTGTTAGCAACACAATTAGCCCAAAATAATACCAAAAACATGAAGAATTAATGTAAAAAATATTAATACGCAGTGATTTGGTCTTAATCAGTCCATATCAATCATTAGTCTCTTGCACAATACAAAACCACCAGTTCACAATGTTGTAGAATACAAGGGATATGCTATGGGCCTTGTAACAGAGTCTGATTGCTTGTTGCATACTTCAAGGTTTTTAGAGTATAGGTCATATGCACAAAAAGAGCTAGACCCTGACAAAAGCTAGTCCTGGACTAAGCCAAATTGTGTTCTTCTGGGAAAATATGTTTTATACCAAATCCTAATTATCTCAGTATAAATCTTTAATTGAGAGCATTCTTTATCAATGTTTTCTTTAAAAAAAGTGTTATTTTTGGAAGGATCAAATTTCATTTAGTCTGGGTCTAACTTGAGTCTAGGCCTAACACTTTAGTGCATACAGAACAAACTATTTGATATTCACTTCTAGTTGGTATGACATAAAGCTATTTAGACTATGTGTGTCACAAATTTAAATAACTACGGTACCAAATTGCTACTAAGACACTCCGGTCCAGGTATGGATAGATTTTGGATAAGTTGAAACAAATTCAGCTGCATTGAGTGTTGTTTATTGCTCATCAATGCACATCCATATTGAGCTATGGCATCTGTTGACGGATATCAAGAGACTCTTAAAGAATACACAACATAAGCTTAAAAATGTTGAATATATGTGATTGCTCACTCCAAAAGGATGGACTTTGCAGATGATATCAATTTTGAGTTTATCATTTCATCTGTTACAGCATTTTCTAAGCTTTAAAATGACACCTTCCTGCCTATTTTTACCGGTCTCTTTAAAAGTATTCTGTCGCAAAGTCCCCCCTTTCAGAGTGAGTCACCACATATATAAGAAAAGGCAAACTAAAACTTTGAGACACCCAAAACATAATTGGTGTCTTAAAACTTTCATCACTTTTACTTTGAAAGAGAGATTTATCAGAGTGGAGTATATAAAATTGGAACCTGGACATACGATCATGAGGAATATATAATTTTATCTTCTTTTTCTTTGATGGGAACCATGCTTTCCTTTATTAAATGTTGAAGTTCCATCCTAAACTGAATGTTGTAGTTACCATTGATTTTAAATTCTTCTTGATATTATTCTCAGCCTGCACCTCATGGTACATACCAGCCTCCGTATCCACCTTCTCATGCTGTCGCTGTAGGTGTTTGTATGTGTGAGTGTGTGTGTTAGGCATGTTGCATGGATTGAATTTTGTTTGAATGTATAGCAGCTTAAAAGAGCATGATCTTGATCTTGATCTAAATATTATACAAAGATTTATGCAGAGTTTGGAAAGTGTTCGTTTGGGGAGTGACTGGTACCAGATTGAAACCACACAAAGAATGGTGTTTTGCCTGTTTTCAAGAAATATGGTAGTGTTTTTAACCCATGGGCACATTTTGATGAGAAAATCCCTCAGTTTTTATTTTATCTAAATTGTTGAATTATAGCCAAAAAGTTAAATACAGTATTTAGATTTTGGTAAAAAAAATAATGGTAAAAAAATAAATATGATGCAGCGATTCAGTGGAAAAAATGTCCCGAAATTACTTAAATAACGATAAATCAGTCGCACAAAAAGGTAAAATTTCAAACATTTTGATGTTATCGGAAGATAAAATACATTTTTATAATGATAATTACATGCTAACACGACTGGCTAGTGTTTTCTTTTACCCTCAGATTCAAATGAACCCATTTACCAACCAAAATTTAAGCAGGGTAGTTACAATTTCTAATGGTTTTGTTTACATACATGTAATTGTAAGAAGACATCAATTAATCTTGAACTCTTGGTTGATTGGTCATTTTGCTGTTATTTACAAAAGAGAAGTGAATATATCAGATGCGATCGCAATTTTCATCCAAAGTGGTGTTGCCTATAAGTAAATGTTGGATACACTGGCCGATATAAATAAAAGTCTTCTGATTATCCCTAACCGTACAAAATCACAAAAAATCACAATCCACGTAGGTAGGAAAATCGCCTAAGTCCAATTATGTCATAGACCAGAGTTAGCAATGGACACGTAATCGCTGCCATGGCAGCGCGTGGCTTGACATAGTGACAGTTGGGTTGGGAAGCGAGAGGTCCCGGGTTCGATTCCAGGTTGAAACCTGCCATTTTTAACGTGCAGATTTCCGAGGAGATAGTTTTTAAACGGATAATTGCTCAGTACGGAACAGGGTTATTGGAACAATTTGGATGATTGTAAAATGAACTTCAAATTCAAAGTAATATTATGATTTAGTTGTTTTAAACATAATAATATTCAATACCGGTATGTCAAAATGTTCAAAGGGTCAAATCCAACCATGCTTGCAGTTTCAAAGTGTCGTATTATTTGCATATAATCCATCATCTGGTTCATGCTTTTAAGTTTGATCTGAATCATTTTCAAATTGATTGTTATGCAAAATTAGGTGGCTGTGGATATGTATGAACTAGGTAGGCCTACTAATTAGATCCATAACCACTGAGGACCATTTGTACACTCTTACTCAACATTAACTCATCATATGTGAGTGCAAGAAAGCCGTATCTGCTATGACTGCCATATGTGATATTTATATAACACCTGGCAGTAGAATGCAAAAAAATCCTTCAAAATGTTTTCCCATATGGCGATGGCTCTTAAAATGGTTCTTCAGGAACCATTATAAGAGCCACTGACACAAGACTGGACACTATGTAGTGTGCAATGCAAATTAATGAAAAAATGGCAGCTATTGCAGATATGACTTTCTGGCACTCACACAACGAACTTAAAGAGGAGAAGTGGGGGTTGTGATATATGAAACAGGTACAGTATTTTGGAAAATTAAGTTTTTCCATTCGCGGGGTTTCTGGAGCACGATGCTTGTTGCTATCCTAAATTGCTTGAAAGTTAACTCATTTCTAAGGCACAATTACAGCGTGTGATTCCAGTGCATGTGAAATGCTGATGATCGCATGCGTTACAACTCAAGTTAAACGATGCAGTACGCAGGCAAACTTAGTAAATAAAAGCACTGTTCTAAGGAGTTTTCATAATTGCTGAAAACCCTCATCTTTACTCTATACTGGTGTTTCCGCTAAGGCGCAGGAGCGGTTGAAAATTGGCGCAACGAGTTTCTGAAAATGTGTGAGAAAGATATTTTTTTAGCTTTATTGAGCCAATTTCCAGTCACAGCTCATGATTTTGGCACAAGCACCTCTTAAACTTTGTTAAACTTGCTTGAATTGGCGCAAGCTTCAAGTTGCTCAAAAACCTTAGCGGAAACACTGCTCTGTACTCAACATTAATGTAACCGGGGAGGGGTTCACAGTAGTGGTGGATTTATAAAGGAGTTGCATAATCAATAAATAACTGAAAACCCTGATCTGTACTCTTACTCAACATTAACATAACATGGGGAGGGGTCGAGTGCGGAGCATTTGAATATGAAAATAATGTGGCAGTACCTACAACATGTAGGCCTACAACTTGGTCTTTAAGGTGGCTTAGCACAGATAGAATTCCTCTATTTATTTTCCTTTTTTTGATATGTTTTCATATGTGCTGATCACATTTCTGAAATAAAAAAAAAAAGGGGGGGGGTCACCGACTTAGTTTTTGAGAAAAATCCATTTCAAAAACACTATATTTTACCACTTTTTACCATTGACTTCTATGGTAGAATCAAAATAAATCTGACAAAAACACTTATAATTAAAAAAAGACTCGATTTTTTCTCTTTTTTCACGTATGTTTTGGTCCTTTTATAGTTCTTAAAAAAACTGTAATAAAAAAATATGGTCACCTACTTACTTTTTGAGATACTAACCCTAACCCCACTGAATCTCACAATATCCCATTCCACAAAGTTGGGAAATTCGCCTAAGTCCAAATACGTCATAGACCCGAGTTAGCTATGATCACGAAATCGCTGCCATGGCAGCGCCTACCCAGTGGCTTGACATAGTGATGATTGGACCGGGAAGCGGGGGTTCCCAGGTTCGAATCCAGGGGGGAACCCGTGATTTTTAACTTGCAAATTTCCGAGGAGATAGTTTTTAAACGAAGAAGTGGTCAAAAGTGTTAGGGTTAAGCAAAATTAAGCAAAAAAATAGATTTTTTTTTAGCAATGACTAATACCTTAAAGGAGCTTTGTCCGATTTCTCAAAATTTATTTTTCAGTGACATATGAAAATTAAACCGCTCAAGATGTCTAAGTTTCAAATTTCAGCTGAATTAATCAAACTGTTTTGATTTTATGGTCAATTTTGTATTTCAGAGCTGCCTATATGTTACTATGTAAAATTGATTATGGTTACCATAATTAGACATATGTTCATACATATCTCCAAAACGGAACATAACTCAGTCATGAAATTTCAGACTGGTTATGAGAAAAATATGAGTAATATTTTGGTACCAAAATCTGAAGAAGTTTGAAAAAATGTTGAGGTAATCGGACCATGCTCCTTTAAGCACTGCGCTTTGAACCCTGCGCTATCAGGAGTAACGGGCATGGCCTTTTGCGTGAATATAAAAATGACGCACGTGTAAGATCGCGTTATATTAAAGCTCAAGATACAGTACGCCAGAAAGTGCGCTAAAAGCCCAGAATAATTAATACTTTGAAATTGTGTCCAACACCGCTGATATCAGCTCACTTGTGTCAGACACCGTTTCTGTGCTAAGCCACCTTAATGTGTTCAACTTTAGTGTACGTTCAAGGAACTACAGGCTCAATTTTAAGTTAATTCCTAGAATATGGCTGCAAGTTATTGAGTAAAAGGACGATAAGAACTGGGTACACTGTGTCATATGGTACCTATAATTCCGGGGGGGTTCTTCAAATTTTTTTGTACGGGTATGTGCCTGCCGGACTCCGAAAAACTGACCATCTCTATACCTATTTTTAGCACAAAAACCAACCCATCAGTATACCAATTTCAATGAAAAAGCACCAAATTTTACTCAAATTGGGTGCTTTTTTTGCGAATTTCCCCAAAGCACCCAATTTATGAAAATTGGGTGCTTTCATCTGAGATGAAAAACACCCCATTGATATACCAAAATCCTGGAAAAATCACCCCAAAAGGCAGGCACATATACGTATACCTTGTCAAT
>JXSR01S053979.1:27798-41527 GCA_000969725.1 Ophiothrix spiculata | reverse complement strand
GTTTCCTCTGATATTCTTATTCTTCCATAACCATAAAAATGGCCGATTTCCTGGACCATATACAAATACACCACACTTACTTTTTGTATATGATATGTACCTATGTAGTTTATTATTCAATGCTCGTTATCACCATGTAGCCGTAAAGAACATTTTCAGGTAATAAGTTTTCCAACAAATGTGCAGTAATGTATTTACGTTTTTTTATGTGCAGAAGAAAGTATACAATATGTTTAGCATGGCCATATTTTCAAATGCGGTACATGTAAATGCAATTCTTGTTGAGTTTTTTGATCCATGTATGTATGTAAAATATAAATCCGAAAAAATATGGTGCAAATGATGAACGGTTCTCGAGATATGGCTGGTTTAAGGTTTTGTGCGCAAACACTTTTGACCAGGAGTGTAATAATGGACTAGTCCTGAAATTATGTCACAATATCTCAGCTTCTGAAATTTGTGAAAGTTTAAACCCAAAAAAGTTTTGTTAAAAATTGATAAAAGTATTCTTTTTAAAATTTAAGTGCATATTTTATATTTCCCAATTTATATTATACTTTATGTTGTGTACAGGATCTGATCAAGAATTTAAAAGGAGAGTTGAAAGGTAAACTGGAGGACATTGTCTTGGCGCTGATGATGACACCAGCAGAGTTTGATGCACAGAACTTGAGGAAAGCAATGAAGGTGAGTTGTGGAAGAGATTGATTGAAAAATTCACTTTAGTACAGAGGAGGGTGGTCGTGGCAATTGTTACTGGTTGCCGGACGGTATACGGTATCGTAGCCGATCCCCGGTGACGTCATGTCCTATACCGCCTCTGGCGTGAAGCCGTTGGGATTCGTGGAAAAATACTACTTCCGGGATGATCACTAAAATTATTTTCGTAATCGGTAAAAAAATATGATAACATATATTAACAGTGGGGTTCACGCTTGAAACCCCAGCAGATTTGGAATGACATAATTATGTTGATTACTATAAGAACACTTTTGTATTTTTTTGAGGAAAGGTAAAAATATGATCTTTGGATTTTTTTTTCTTCAATACGAGAGTCACGTGACCCAATAGAAATACACGTAAATCGTACCCTAAATTTGCGTTTTAGAAATCCCTCGTCCGTAAATCTAGTGGATGCTATTTATCGTGTCCGCCACCGCCTGCTTTAGTACAGGCGGCATAGGACACGATTTACTGGATTTAGGCGGAGAGATTTCTAAACGCAAATTTAGGGATACATTTTACGTGTATCGCAATGGCCAGAGCCACGAACTATGTATTGAAAATATTACAGAAACTCCTTTTTTTTACATTGATTAAATAAAAAAAGTAATGTCACAAAATTAAACATAATTGTATTACTCTAAATCCGCTGGGGTTCACGCGTGAACCCCACTTTTTATAGATTTTATTATATTTTTTACAGATTAAGAATATAATTTTAGCGGCCATCCCGCACGATCCAAGAAGCTTACTAGAGGCGATATAGGACATGAGTCACATGACGCAGCCGGGGATCGTCTACAATACCGAACGGCAACCATGCAATAGTTGCCAAAGCCACCCTCCTCTGCTTTAGTACAGAGGAGGGTGTACAGTAATCGTAATACATGCTTCTCATTTGTATGTGTAGACATTGATAAAATAAAGTTTGAAGCAGCGGCGGATTTCACTACTTTTTTTTATTTACACATATACTTGTGTGATTTTCGAGGTTTTGATTAGTCTAGAGCCGTCACGTGGCCGTGCATGAACAGTGATTATACATAGCAAATATTCTTTTGCACGACACGACGCCTCGCTTCGGCATGTGCACGATGGAGTGCCAGTAGCAAGCCACAGGATGTAGTACATGCGTTTGATAGCGTTCAGACTGGTAAACAACTTTTGGCGTTGTAAAATATTTTGATTAAAATGACGGAAAAGATTGTTTTTGGACGATTTTTGCTAGGATTTAAAGGTAAAACATTTTCTGAGAAAAAGGTGTTTGAAAATCATGACAATTTTAAACTCAAGGTATTGTTGGTTTTCAATGGAACCATTCTAAATTTCCATAGCAACCAGTGCTTTTTACTTTAATGCCCGATTGACACCAAATTTGGCACATATGCTCTTGGGACTGTAATCACATTGCACGACCAAGTCGCCAATAGTCGAAGTCGTGACTATATGTGATAGTTGTGACTATCAACTATCAATAACCACTAGTTGACTAATTCATTTCTGCTACAAACCACACAAGTTTTCATTCAGAAGCTACATATAGAGATTGCATTCAACTGTGCATAGTTTTTAAAACTTTAGTTTTCTTCAAAATGTGTTAAATTTTCTTGGAGGAAGTTATTAAATTTGGTCAAAACTGAAGTTAACTGGATGATAAGTTCATGTTTGGGACATTTTCCAGTGCCTATCAAACTTCAACAATATTCGCCAAGATAGTCTAAGTCGTGACTATTTAATACCAACTAGTCGACTATTAAAAAAGTTGTAGTCGTGCAATGTGAGACTGTAACAAAGATGGCGATACCAAATTTGCGGGAAAAATTATCGTAATGCGCTGATATTTGATGTGCAAATTGGTCATATTTTGTACTCAAGTGACGATCACACACACAGACATTTTCAGTGAAAACTGGATCTGACTTGGTCTAAAAAACTCATTATTTCACATTTTAGTAGTGTATTTTTTCAGAAAACAAGCTCATTCATTTAAAATATATACTTCAAGGACCTCATTTTTTACGATATCTAAAAAAACGACCTTGTACCTTTTGATGTAACGCCTCACATTTGGTACATAATATGTGTGCTCATAACAAATTTGATACTTGTAAAATTGGGCACCATATTTGTTTTTGAGATAATAAAATGCTTCCTCTAATTCACATGATTTACTGCATCAAGTAATAGGGGAAGCTTAACAAATCAGTGTTGATGTGCTCTCAGTGTGTAGGCCTTAAGCTGGTTTCAGACTAGCCTGGCGTGTTGTCGTACAACCAGCGTGATGTCAAAAATTTAAAGTGCGCAAACTCAACCTTGTAGCATCTCCTTGCCGTACGACAAGCCGATATATGGATTACCCTGTCATGATAGTCGCAACGACACAATATTTTGAGTCGGAATAAATTCAACTTTTCTTGCGACAGACCATTGCGGCAATATGCAAATGTACAGTACGACAACTCAAAATTGCAAATGTTTGGTCGTCTGCTGCAACGTTGTGTGCCGCAATGACAGCTAGTCTGAAACCACCTTTAGACTGCATTCATACTTATTGTAACTTTGTAGCTCTGTCGTCTGCTTCATTTCACACTTTTGTAGCTTTGCAGCTTTGTCGCTTTGCTGCTTCATGTTGCTCTAAAAGCTGATTTCATTTCAACTTGAAAAATGTTGCCGTGCGACAAAAGTTTACCTATTTCAATTATCTCAGTAATCTGTAGCTTCGACAAGTTTTTGCAAAAAATATACGTCACGCAGCAACAAAGCTACAAAACTACATGAGAATGAAAGCAGCATAAGCAATAAAATCATCAAGACTATACTGATTGTTTTTATTCTATTTCAGGGCCTTGGCACCAATGAAGCTGTGCTAATAGAGATCTTATGTACAAGGACCAATGAGGAAATAAGGGCTATTGTACAAGCTTACAAGAAAGGTAAATTCATGTATGATGTCTACCAATATAAGATGTCTAGGATCGGGTTTATCAATTATTGAATTTTAATTTAGATTTGTAAAATATGATTTAAACAAAATCAAGCAAAATGTGCATATATTACCAAATAGTCTAGAAATTTGTTTGCAGATTTAAGTCTATTCTTGGCAATTTTTAAAAATCAACATGAAAATCATTTGTTTATAGAGTATTAATAAGGAAAGTTCAAAATTAACTTAGAAACAACTCTTATGCTTCCTAATAGTAATTGGGACCAATCACTGTTTGTAACATTTTTTTTGCCAAAGTTACACTTTTTTGAAGCAGGCATATAATTTTTATAAATGTTTGAGAGTTAAGAGTAGAAAACAAATAACAAAACTAGTTAAGCTTCTCCTCAGATAAAGGGTGTCTGTTAAAAAAAGAATTTTAAGGGGTTCTCAAATAGAGCATATTTCTTTAAGATTTGGGAAAAAAACTGCTTACAATTATTTTTCTTTGTTTATTTAGAATTCAGTCGAGATCTAGAGAAGGACGTCATATCAGAGACCTCTGGTCACTTCAAGCGGTTACTGGTGTCCATGATACAAGGGTCAAGGTCAGAAGACCCGAGGGTAGATGCAGCAAAGGCAACAGCTGATGCCAAGGTAATGTCATGGTATATGCTGTTTAGGCCTAAATAAAATTGTTTGATTGGTGTAACCTGACCGACCCTATTTTTACTGCCGACCCTTTTTTTTTTTTGAGCATGGTAAAAAACCTCCAAATCCCAAATTTGATGGGAATCGATTCATGGGAGCCTGAGATATGGCTTGCAGGACATTCAAAATGAAAAATAAAAGATGTGTTACAGAAAAAGTGAAGATGTTTTTTGTTTTTGTGTCGTATACTTTGCGTTCTTGTATGTGAAACTTATAGACTTAAAAAATTACAAAAGAAAAAATTAATCCGACCTACCTACCCTATTTTTTTTCTATGTTACGCCAATCAAACAATTATTATTTTTAGGCCTTAGTAGTAGCAACACCATATTCTGAACGAGGCAAAGGTGCCGGTTTAGCTAATGTAAATTGAGTTACATGGGGAGGAAAGAGTGGACTTGGGCTTGGATTAGAATGTGGTTGCGTGTGGATTGGGGCTGATTTGTTCGATGGCTTGGCTCGGCTGGGATTGGCAATTAAACATCATGAGCAATACTTGTCAATGAAGTCATTAAATTTCTTACCGAACACAACTACCAGTACGTAGCAAAGAACAATTGTATCACTCCACATGACTCTTGTTCAGGGAGCCACCAGCTGACCAGATGGAACCGGTAGTTCTGGGCGGTTGCCATTGTTCAGGACAATAGTTCAGGGAGCCAGCAGCTAACCAGATGGAACCGGTAGTTCTGGGCGGTTGCCATTGTTCAGGACAATAGTTCAGGGAGCCAGCAGCTAACCAGATGGAACCGGTAGTTCTGGGCGGTTGCCATTGTTCAGGACAATAGCAACCAGCCAGAACCATGCAGCGGTACTGCCAGCAGCTATCCAGATGGAACCGGTAGTTCTGGGCTGTTGCCATTGTTCAGGACAATAGCAACCAGCCAGAACCATGCAGCGGTTCTGGCCATCCAGGCGGTCAACTGCAAGTTGAGTTTTGAAGTGTTCCCTTAGGCGCTGGAGCACAATTAGGCCACAACTTTGTGCGGCCGGCCACAGCCTTGATTTCCCGAGATGGCGACCGTAGGCTTGATAATGCACTTCTAAATAATTTCAAAACATGCAATGAATATTATACAATAATCTTGAAGTGATCAATCAAGTCAACGGTCGCCATCTTTGAAAAATAAGGCTGTGGCCAGGTTGCGGTTGCGGCACAAAGTTGAGGCCTAATTGTGCTCCAGCACCTTACAAGCACACAAAGTTGGTGACAGCCAAATGACATGTGTGCTGTGCATATGTTTTGCCACTACATATTTGTAGTGAAAAGACATATGGACAAAAAAAAAAGACATATGGACAATTGCTATTTGTTTTGTAGAAAATAATGACTTATCTGATAGTTTTCCAAAATTGAAGAATTGGACAGCACACATTGGTCAAAGATCTAGGCCTATTTGGGTAGATCATTCTAAATTTCTAAACTCCTATGAACAATACCTAGTTCCAAACTGTTATGAACCCTTGTTGCTTCATGCCTCCTTGTTTCCATGGGCAAACAACTTTACTCTATTTTTTTTGGTCCGTGGTTTGAAAATCACGTTAAGCCTTTGGTCACTGGTGCGATTGCTCCTCCTTCTGGCACTACATATAGTGTATACCTGGTGAGTGAGTGAACCAGGCCATTTACATTGATTTCATTGTGGCTATCAGGTATTAATACACTCGCGCTCTAAAGTATTTCTGCACAATTAAAAACGTTCAAAAACCTCGTTTTTTATATTAAAAGACCTAGAATCATCAAAGATTCATAATAGTATAGGTAACTTATCTATTCAATATGAATAAATCAATGTTTCTTTTAATATTTGATCTTCCATTGCCATAAAAATGGCTGATTTCATGGACCAAGTACAAATACACCACAAGTACAAATCTCATTACTATGTAACTAATCAATTTTTCATAACCTCATTATTACCTTGTAACCGGATAGAATAATTTCAGGTTGTAAGGTTTAAAACAAATGCGCAGAAATGTATATAAACTCAGTTTTTTATATTCAGACAAAAGTTAGTAATATGCATTACATGCCATATTTTCAAATGCAATAAATGCAATTCCAGAATAGTTACTTTGATAATTATACAATATGGACTCTGTCAAAAAATGATGAAAATCGGATAAACGCCTTTTGAGATATGACTGAATAAAGGTTTTGTGCGGAAATACTTTAGAGCAGCAGTGTATCATGGGCTACCATGAACCAATTCATGTCAAATTTGGTGTATGAGGGTTATTCATCATGATTTACCAAATATGGTCTAAATAAAAAAAACAAAAAAACAATCCCGACAGTCGAACCCGACTTTTTTTTTTGGCCTTATCAGGTTCCTGATGCAAATTTTGTTTTTTTGTAGGCTTTGTTTGATGCTGGAGAGAAGAAATGGGGCACCGATGAATCCACATTCAACATGATCATGTCATCACGAAGCTTCCCACAACTCAACAAAACATTTGAAGAATACAGTAGGCTTTGCAAGTTTAGCATCGAACAGAGTATAAAGAGAGAAATGTCAGGGGATTTAGAAAGAGGAATGCTCACAATAGGTAAGGATATAGTAGACTCTGCCAATTTAGTATCAAACAGAGTATAAAGAGAGATATGTGAGGTCAAATTCAACATTAACCTACCTAATAATAGATTCCTGTCAATAATTGGTTAAAATTGGTGCTAAAATTTATCTTTTAACCATGCAACTAGATGACATATATCTGAATATTCAGTAAATAAAACTTGTTGTTTTGTTAAGATTTTCGTTTCCCTCAGTCAATATTTGAATAACATGAGTTTATTCTTCGTGTGTATAATTATGTTGTACCACCTATGTATATACCAAAAAAGGGACCCATCCATATACCAAATTCCCAAAATTTTGAGTTGAGTTTATACAAAAAATGAAATTTTCCCCGAAAATTAACACTAATTTGGCGAAAATTTTCTGATTTTCGTTTGAAATTTAGAAAAAGATCCAAAATTTTGGAAAACAGACCCATCAAAATACCACATTTTGCAAAGAAAAAGGACCCATTGAAATACCAGACAGCCTGATTTTGCTACCCAAGTTTGCGGCACATCCCCGTAATCACTTTTGTACTAAGTACCCCCCCCCCCCGGGTGTTATGGATAGAATAATGTGCTGTACAAAAGGGAAAAACTAATTCATAATTTTTTTTCCTTCCATTTTCAGTTGCCTGTGTACGAAACACACCCAAATTCTTTGCAGAAAAATTATACAAATCCATGAAGGTGAGTTTCCAAATATGATATAATGTTGTAAATATTGGGGTTATCATCAGAGAGTGCAGATCCAGATGAATGCGCATCTCCTAGATCCAGATCTTAAATATGGATCTGCAGACTACTTACTAAGTACAGCAAATCCAGATCTGACACCCCAGACATAATCTACAATCAGGGAAAAAAGTCGTTGGAACACTCGAGTCTTTTCAGGTGCATTCATCCGTGTAAAACAGTAGAAATTACAGTAAGAGATGGGTAAAGTTGAAGGCAATAAAGAACTCTCCTCTTCTGACCATCCCTTCCTTACCCCTGTTTCAATGTTGGATGTAAAGATGCTCCTTGTGTTCGAATCAAAATTGAGTGGGGGATTGGGAAAGCGTGCGAAATCAATGACATGCACAGATAATTGTGCCAAGACTTTTTTCCCTGATTGTAGATGCAGATTGGCATACAGAGATGTGTATTGGTCTGGATTTGCTCCCGTATAGATAGCGTAAATGAATATAACTGTAGAAGGTTGGTGAAACCTCCCTTCAGCTACTACGATCCCAAGTCATTTATCTACAATTGTCTGGACCTGACAGGTTATGCCATTTGCATCCAGAAAGGGTGTTGGAACTAATTCAGGAAGAGTATTTTCTAACTTCTGGATTATCCGCTTCTATATAACAGGGAACGTTCAGTCCCGGGGGGCACTCACATATGGAAGTGACGTTCGAGTGCCACCAAGCACCTCGGAAGTAGGGTCTTTCGGTGACAAATTTAGTAAAAAAAAGGGGTCTTTCAGTGACGAAGTGCAAACAAATGGGAGGTCTTTGGGCAAAATTCACCCAAAAGTAGGGTCTTTCCGGGTCAAAATGACCAAAGATTTGCAAACTTGTTGACGATTTGTGGAATTTTTTTGGAAAATTACATAAAATTTAGTTGTGGGTCATTGAGTGACAAAATTAAATTATAATTATAATTATCAGTTTGTTTTTTGTTTTGGTATCAACTTGGTGATACAACCAGGAGAAAGAGGCTTCCACCTTACCATTTTCAAAAGAAAAGAGAGACAAACAGAAAAATATCCACCAAATCTAGGAATTCATTTAAAAATCAACCGTAAGGTATATAATATATTTCAGATACTGTAAAAGTCAATATTTTCGCGGGAAGATATTTTTGCAGTTTTGCAGAGTTAGTCAAATTGGCTAGAATTCAATTTAGCAGTTTTGATGTCATTACTATAGAAACCTAGTACAAAAGATACTTTTCACAAGTTTTTATTTTCGCAATTTGATGTCTACTCGCGAAATTTTGGAAAATAAAATCCTTGCAAAAATGTCTACTTTTACAGTACCCCCTCCTTCCCCTGTGTTGTTCAAGTGCAACAATGGTGCTGGTATATACATCACCACCCCCAACGAAATACACTGCATGGTGCCACCCTTTACTGAAGAAGATATATTCAGATAGACCTTTCTAAACAGTCATGCAAATAACACAATAATCTTAATTTGTATGACAGGGCCTTGGTACAGATGACGACACGTTGATACGAGTGGTTGTTTCACGATGTGAAATTGACATGGTAGAAATCAAACAAGAATTCCACAGAGATTATAACCAGACTCTTGGAAAATTTATAGCGGTAAGTAAATTTGAATCCTATAAGTTTGTTTAGAAGTACTGCTGTACTGACATCGGGATGGACATTGATTTTGTGCATGCACTCTGCATTAGTAGTTAAAAGCCAAGGTGACCACTATAGTTTTTCTCATGTTTGTTTTTTTCACTCCTAGCTCTTCTGCATATTTACACAATTATTAATACGCGTATATGCTGTGCGTGATTTGTTGATTTTGATTGTTTACACTCACGCTGTGTGTTAAGATGACATATAAGCAGTGTTTCCGCCAAGGTTTTTGAACTTGCGCCAATTCGAGCAAGTATGATCAAGTTTAAGAGGTGCTTGTGCCAAAATCATGAGCTGTGGCTGAAAATTGGCTCAATAAAGCTAGAAAAATATATTTCTCACACATTTTCAGAAACTCGTTGCGCCAGTTTTCACCGCTCCTGCGCCAATGGCGCGCCATACGGCCTTAGCGGAAATACTGCATATAAGTAGGCCTGACTTTAAATGAAAATAAGTCTTGAGGTGCCGTATACCCCATATGTTGTAAATGAGGCTGAAAAGGGTTAACTTTGATCACCTGTTGTGAAAAATCAGTAATAATTATCATAGCAAAAGTCAAGTTGACCCAATTATACTTATGATCATCTCTAATTCATGCTCACATGTAAGATTAAAAACAAATCAAGTGTTTCTCTCTTTACTTTTTTCAACAGGGCGATACCTCTGGCGACTACAAGAAAATCCTGTTAGCCTTAGTCGGTGGAGAGCGATAACCTTCGCCTTGCCTAGCCTAGCCTAGCCCAGCCTAGCCCAGCCTAGCCAAGACCAAGCTTAGCCTAGTTGTGAGAAGCCAAATACAAAGCTACCATTTCAATTCCAAGCGTCAGGTTCCTGATTTGTTAAACTCTGTTCTGTCAGTCGTCAATGTATACATTAAATAATGAGGTCAAGTACCCGGGGTCAAGTATGCGCGAATGTAAGAGGTTTATTATATGTGTATCAGGGTAGAGGCAAACTTTGTTCATGAATATACATGAGTCATGCAAATGGCTTAATTTTCCTAATGGAGAATTAGGATATTTTTACAGTCATGGGCTATGTGTATAGTAAACCCCAAGGGGGGGGGGGGGGGGGGGGGTGCCCACTCAAGTATAATGTTGCAGGCATAATGTGACCACAATTTTTCCTAAAGGGTGATTGTTTCTGAAGCCAAAATATACCCTTTTACTCGAGAATTTACCATTACCGTTTTACACTAGGGTTTGAAAAAGTACCCTATTTCTTGAAAATGAGCTAAAATTTCTTTTTTTGATACCCTAAACGGTGTCACCTGATTCACCCCTATGCCCTCAAAAACAAGCCTAATTCACCTTTTTTCTTGGTCATGCTTTGCCTGCAACATTATACTTGAGTGCCTTCCTCCCCCTGGTAGTTAGCATTGTTATAATTCTTCAACTAAGGAGTACAAACCAAACTACGCAGTGAATAATGCAACAGATGCGTGGAAGTGTTACAAAATGTGTCTCCACGCTATCAAATGCATTCACGATCAAATGGCAAACAAGCAACAATGCAAGATGCAAACCAAAACATGTTTTTGCAGTTATTTTGGTTTGTACTAAATGTCAAATTTATCTTAAATGTCCTGAATTCAACCAAGCCTGTAAAATGGCTTTATTTGTCCATCAAGTATATACTTGAGACTGAACAGAGGAATGAGTCTACCCATGGATTTTTCTTGCCTCTCAATATTAGCTTGTAAAATAGATTGTCTTTACTTCTTGTAAATTGAACAATGAGAAAGTTTTCTGAACATGTAAAATCCAGTTGTCATGAAGTGCAATTAGTGACCAAATCATGTGACCTTGAACTTGGAGAATTGCTTACAGATAAAGCCAGATTTTAACAGTAGCGGCGGAAGTTTAAAATTTTAGGGGGGACGGCTAATTTTTTTAAAGCACACATTTTTTTTATTTTCAACATTTAAATTATCAAGACAAAGGGAAATTTTCAATTTCCTTTCCTTTTCTTTATTTTTTGAGGGGGTCCGTCCCCCCTCGAGGAATTAAGGGGGGAGCATGTCCCCCCCTGCTTTCGCCGCCTATAGTAAGTAGCTACCTACCAAATGTAAATTGATTAAATTAGTTGCATGTGCAACCACTACCATGTATTTTGGTTACAGTTTTTCAATAAATTTCTGTTCAAATGGCCTTTTGGTTAGTTTTGATCAAATAAGGTTCAATTCCAAGTGATTACAACGATGGATCAGACTACGGTCCCTAGCTTGTCCAATTGTTTTTGTATGTATAGATCTGTTTTCTTATAATGTATACGTTGTCAAGGTCATTCTTGTGGCACCATGTTCAGAAAACTCTTTCAGGTACAATATAAATAATCTGTCATGTTGAAATCCATTGTTATATCTAGTTCTTTATGTCATTTGTTTTAATTATTGTATTTTTTCTTATTATTGTTTATACTGCTGAGAATTATGACTGCCATCTTATTAAATTTATTACTGCTTAACTTTATTATTTATTATATAAAATGTTGTGCTTAATCATGTTTGGTATACACTTAGCTATTGGTATGGGGTAATTAACATGGAATTTTAAGTCGGTATTCAAGAGATCCAGATTTTCGTAGAACTCTTGACGAGTGTTTTTGGTGCATGAGTCTGTCGGTTTTGATCCTGTTTGAGCATATTTTAATCGTTATAATATAACCGCAGTGATTGAGGTGTAAAATTAACTGCAGTGACTCTTACGAAGCATGCATTAAATTGCAGTGACCCTACGCTGGTACCCTCAATGTCGGCGCTGCACTATATGGCTCAGACTGCCCATTATAGCAGGCAACGGCTGATCATAATTTGTCAAAGTTTTTGACAGGTAGAATTACACACCTTGGCTGCACACTCGTCCTATCTAACTACACGGCAATCGGTAGTGAGTGGAAGGCTTTGGTATAGAGATTGACAAAATGGTGATATTTACATGCACAGCTTCTGCATGACATGCCACGTTTAACCTTTTCCAGCCGTAGGGCGTATGGGGTACGCCCTAAATTACTGCAACCACAGGCGTATCCCATACGCCCTAACAAACAGTGAACTATAACTGAACTTACTGCCTCTGACCTTCAAAATTACTATTCCAGGTGATTTGTATAGTTCAAACAGGTGTATTATGCTTATGTCTCATTGAATTATGTAGGATATGTCTAAGGATAATTTGAATTTACTTTCAAGGTCAGTTTAAAGGTAAAATGCCTTCAGTCTGATGCGGGGAAAATGGTCAGACAGGAAAGGGTTAACTATACAAAACGTTCCAAGAAATTAGCGCAAACATGCCATGCATGTTTACACTTTCATGGGGAAGGTATAGATTGTGCTCTGTATTCAGTTTCAAAGTGCACATTAAATGGAATATTCCAATATCACCTAACAACTGTTTCACGCTTTTGGACTTTGAACCATGAAAAAAAACGATCATGACACAAAAGAATAATAGTATATACGTGTGAACCAGTTGCCGAGGAAATTGCATATTTACTTTGATTCTGAATTGTGAATACAGAGCGGTTTGCAATTCTAGAGATTTCATCAACACGTGGGTTTCTTTCAACAATTACATTGGAATGCTGTTACTAATGCTGCTTTCATACTTGTTGCCGCTTTGCAGCTCTGTCGCTTGCTTCGTTTCACACTTTTGTATACCTGCCAACCTATAAATGTGATGTCACACCGAAAGGGGGGAATTTGCAGATGATATCAATTTTGAGTTTATCATTGCATCTGTTACAGCTTTAAAATGACACCTTATTTGTCGAAATTGATCAAGGCGATCAAATTTTACAACAGAAAATATGCTGGAAATTCTTATTATGTTCTTTATTTTTTGCTACCTATTTTCACCCGTATCTTGAAAAGTGCTCTGTCGCAAAGTCCCCCTTTTCGGTGTGAGTCATCACAAATGTGTAAATTAGACTTTGCAACCCATAAAGTAGATTATTTCACTAAAAAGTAGATTTTCCACACAATATTACAGGGAAGTTATGTAATTTCACAGATTTAGAAATCTTACTTACTTAGTAAGATTTTCTGCTGTCATAAACCATCTTACTAAATATGATTAAATCTTACTAGTTGGCAGGCATGCTTTTGTAGCTTTACAGTTTTGTCACTTTGCAGATTTGCTGCTTCATGTCACTGTGTAAGTTGAATTCATTTCAACTCAGAAAAATCTTGTTGTGCAACAAAATTTTGCCGATATTGATTATCTCAGTGATATGTAGCTTTGCTGCTACGACAACCGGAAGCGGCAAGTTTTTGCAAAGAAAAATATACGTCACGCAGCGGCAAAGCTACAAAACTACCGAGTATGAAAGCAGCTTTAGCTAGTTGATGGTTTCAAGGTGAAGGTGTTACCAGCTCTTTCAATTAAAATGATTATGAAATATTGTTACTAACTGTTGTCGAATCTTAATCCCATGGAATTACTGGAAACAA
>JXSR01S053968.1:33144-43553 GCA_000969725.1 Ophiothrix spiculata | reverse complement strand
ATAGGCCTATGATTATTTGGTTTACTTTTGTTTTTGTCAGGTTCTTTAATGATTGCATTATTGAAAGCCTTCCATTGTTATGAGCCCAAAGAGAGGCAGCCATCCTGTGTGCCACTAATGGCATCGCTGACAACATATGATATCTACTTTGGTGAGGAGGTGAAGGAAGGTGCAGAAGGAGAGGAGGTGAAGGAAGGTGCGGAAGAAGGAGATGAGTCGGACAGCAAGGTATTATAAGTACTGTATAAGTGGTATTTATCGCTCTACATTTATTTTTCGTGCTTTTCGCGCAAAATGAAAAAAGCGCAAAAATAAATGTACCACAGAAATTTATGTGTATTTGATGCAAAGGAAATTCATACTAGCCCAATGTTCATGTGCGCGAAAATAAAAACGCACGAAATGGTCCAAAATTGGCCGTGCGCGAAAATAACTGAGCGCGAAAATATTGGCGTTTACAGTAGTGTAGTGTCTGATCGATCTACTCAAGATCGGAATCAGCGGATTCCTTTCTTAGTTTCAAATTGGCCGATTCCGATTCTCTAAGTGTATACATTTGAGGCCACTTAATTGGGACGCCTCGGGAGTAGCAAAAATATCCCGATTAACCAGTTGTCCCGATTAAGCAAAATGCAGAAATCGCCATAAGTGAGATGTTTTCACACTAAAATATACACTAAATTTATGAGCTGACAAAAAGTGGACACAGTGAAAGATTTTTAAAGACCTCTGGAATAGATTGGGATTTTTGTTGAGATTTTCAACACAATTTAGGATTGTGTTTTGAGATTTTTGTCCTGTATTTGCAATTTACTTGCATACAATTTAATTTTTCTCATCATAATTTTAGGAATTTTCATTCAATTAATGTATTTTTCCAAAAATTATCCCGTTTATCAGGAGGAATGTCCCAATTAACAGGTCAATTTTGTACATAAAGAAACTGTTCCCTGACTGAATATGTCAATTAACCAAAAATCCCTTTTAAGAGGATCCCGATTAAGCAGCGTCGACTGTATTACAAAGGACAATAAATTGCTGTAAACGCCAATATTTACTAAAATGACAAACTAAAAAGTTGTTAATTCAAAACCAAACTTCTACACTGTTAAAATCATACTCTTCTGTATTCTCAATGAATGCTGTTGTTGCGGTATGTTGAAAACCCAGCAGTGATCCTGCTAAGGCGTATGGCGCATCATTGGCTCAGGCTAGGAAAATTGGCGCATCAGGTTTCTGAAAATGCGTAAAAAAGATTCTTTTTCTGGCTGTATTTGGTCATTTGTCAGCCTCAGCTCATGATTTTGGCATAAGTACCTCTTCCACTTTGTCAAAATTGTTCAAATTGGCACAATATCAAAAACCTTACCGGGAACACTTGATGTCCAGTATTTTTTCCAAATATTTTAAATTCTCAATATATAAAAAAAATTATAGAGTTTGTATTTAACATTGTAGTTGTGTTGTATTAATATTGTATGTTGATTTATTTTCACACCAAAATTATATTTTGGGATATTGTGTTTCTTGTGAAGAAAGGGATCAAATGTATCAAAGAACCCATCCTGAATTTTAGGCTTTGAGTTAAAGTTAGCTTTAAGGTTAGGGTTTATGGTTAGGGTCACTTAGGTATATCGTCACAACCATTTCACTTCACTTAGAAGTGCTTCCATAGAGCACATTCTGTAAAGTGTAAAGTGTGCAGAGGCCGAGTGGAATTACAAATCTGGGAGGCATAGCGCACTATAAATCCCCAGTATTTTTTTTGTAATATTCACCCTTTGTTCTGCTTCCCATAACCTGGGAGGGGCACACTCAGATGGACAAGTCTAGTGATAGATTTAGATGCAGGAGGAAGACCGGAGCACACAGAGAAAAATGATTTAGGGTTAAGTTTAGGATCAATTTTTTAATGGGACTTTTTCTGAAGCAAGTGGCTTCAGATGTTATTAGAAAATGTGGTGGCAGTTCACATCTCTTTATTATTGCAACAATTTAATGTTTTAACAGTTTTCTTTTCCATTTAATGATGTTAATTATCTCCGCAGCCTAAAGAATCCAAGAAATCGCTAACGATAAACTTCCACGGGTCGCTACTACTGCAGCAGCTTTTGAAATTTAAGAACTGTGGCTCTGTGTCTGCAGGGTTTCTAGCCTTGACCCCAGATGACCTCGTTGCCATGTCATGTGACTCTGCAGGGAGCTTCTTATTGGAGGCTTTCATGGCAAGTGGTGCAAGCGACAAGAAGAAGGATAAGCTTATTGACAAATTGAAGGTAAGCTGAAGAATTTATTGGTAAAGGAATATGTAGATGAGCTGTGGCTTAGCCAGAAGGGGACAAAGAGGGGGGGGGGGGGGGAGCAATTTCCCCCTGAAAGAAGCTTTGCCCCCCCTTCTTGCCCCACCCCTAAAAAATCAAAAAAAGTATAGGTCAGATTGTAATTACATAATACACTCCTTTTAAGCATATAGCATGCCCCAAAATGGTCTATTTTTTCATAAGTTCATACTAAATTACTATTGTTTTTTGTAATTGTAACAAAAAAGTTTGCATGAATGTCAAAAATCATAGCAATTTAGCATTGAAGTTGCAAAATTTGCTTCTAAAAAGTTAGAAATATGCTCCTATAAGACCAAAAACGTAACTTTTTTTATAAGAAGCTATGGTAAAAAGATTGGGGTGTACCATTTTGTGTCTATGCATTTGGGGAGTTTTCCCTTCAAACTATCTTTGCCCTGCCTTTCCCCCCTTGTTGAAAATGTCTGGCTACGCTACTGATGGTGTAGAGGTAACGTAGACTCGAAAAGGAAAAATTAAAATTCAACCCCAAATTGAACCTTGAACGTCCTGATTATCAAAGACATGCACTACCAAGAGATGCTTTACCATTGTACTTTTTAAATTGTGAAATCTCAAAGCACAATCGAAGTACAAACCATACAGCTTATTAAACAAATCGTCATTGTGTAAAGACCATTTCCAGGTTGATGATTTTTAAAAAATCTTGCACTACAAGTGGGAACTAAATTTAAGTTGGAAATAAGTTGGACTTGGTCTGATATAAGCATGACTTTTTTTATGCTGAGGATTTGATTAGCTCTAAGGCCAAAAAAAAAATGTTTGGTTGCCCTCCACAGCTTTTTCAGAGAGGGTCGGTCGGTCGGTGTTTTTTTTTTTTTTTTTTAATTTTTTTTAATACTCTTCCACGGACTGCTAGGTCGATCGGCCGCTCCAGCCTTCACAACTTCCCCACGACATCCAAATCAAAACAATCAAATACTTCTTGTAGTGATTTGGGACATCCTAAACATTTTGAGGGTTAAAAAAGCAAAAGTATAACATTTTTCTTTTGTAGTTTTGCATATTTTTTAGAAAAAAAAAATCAATAAAAAAAAGTTTGGGTCGGGCTGAAAAATAGGGTCGGTCAGTGGAGGGCAAACAAACATTTTTTTTTGGCCTAATGAAAAAAAAAGCTAGATGCATTTATTGTGTTCAAGCATAGAACCAAGTTATTGTACCTTCGGATTTATCAAGAAGAAAGCCCAATAGCTAGGATTGCCTAAACCTTGACTTGCCTCATAGATGGCATGTGCATTTATTTCACATGCAAACAATGTCTGCATTGTCCTCTAATGACCTGCTGTGTGAACTTCATTGGCTCCCAGTCAGACAGAGAACTGTGTACAAAATTATTTTATATGTATGTAAAGCCTTAAGCGCTTCGTCCAAAGACTTCAGCAATTTTCTGGTGACGTCCCGAATAAAGTCCTTAATTTTGGATCACCAAAATTCCAGCCAGGCATCCGCAAAAATGACTTACTACTACATAATACATGTTGCTGTGACATCCCCAATACAATAAATTCCTGTGAAACATACAGAATCGATTATTGAAGAAATGTAAGTAGCGCCTTTGTTATCAGGGTATTATAAATATTGATGATCTTTGCTACTTACAAATTGATTGACATAGAGTAAAGAAGTCTTATCATTTTATTTTCAATCATAAATTTGACTTTACACAATATTAATGGTGTTATCCAATGATTGTTACAAATATTTTTCATTCAGTAATGAATAAAACCACCATTCCCGGGTCATCATTATTAATTATTACGAACTTTTAGCATAGAACAACTTTTGCCTTTTTAAAATATTTATAGGATTTGAGTGTGCCTAAATGTCGTTACTGAACTATTTTATTTTTTATTTTTGAACATATTCTTTTATTACAAAATAAAATAGCTTTTTAAACTCAGTTACCCAGGGAAGCATATGGTGGCTCGCCCTGCGGAATCTTCCCGCAAGCTAGCACAGCACGGACGCGCCGGCTAAATTTGGCCATGCTAATGAAAGTGTCAAAAACCTCTGCCTGGGACATTTTATTCTTGCAGAATAGCATTGAAACTTAAAAACTTATTAGTATTTTATTAATTTTTTAATATTTATGATTATGTTCCCTTTATTCGTTTCATTTATAACACCTATTATTCAAATATAATCTAAAAAGAAGAAGAAAATGAGTAAACTGTAGCCATGACTGGCCATTCTGAACTATATTTTTCTGTACCGTAATGTTTAAAACAAAATATCAACCTCATTATAGTTATAATATTTTTTAAAAATGAAAACTCTAACAGAAAAAGGCAAGGAATAATGTAGGCCTATATGATCTATCAAAGATTTGCAAGCCATTTACTCATGATTCAGCTGAGGAATACAAATTTTACACGTAAAATGAGAAAAATTAAATGTTAAACTCTATCAAATTCAGGAAAAATTATTTATAAAGAATAAGGAAATCGTTATGAAAGTTTCTAAAACAAGACATGGGAAATTTTGCCTGTTTAAAAACATATGATTATGATTGACCATAGAATATTACGAACTCGTCGGAAGAGATACAAACACAAAGTTTCAGTAAGTATTTTCTTTGAAAACTAGAGATTCTGACGATCTTTTTCAAATTATTGAAATCATATTCAATATTTTGATGCTTTAACATCTATTCTCACCTTTACTGCACAAACATAACACAGTACTCACATAATAGGCCCTAGTATAAAGTTCATCGATTTCCATGTCGCTATATTATTGCTTTGATTAATTCCGTGGTTAAATATCGATAAGTGACACTTGAGTATTATTCGATTTTTAAGCGCTTGTTCTTACGAATCAATTGGGGCATCCTCGCCAGTATCACCAGTTTTACTATATTTTCCCAAGTCATATCCATTACAAAAATCATCAATTTTACTTTATCAAAACCCATGTAGACTGGGGCTGTTAACTGGGGATGTCAGCAATATACTGGTGAAGTCTTTGGACCAAGCGCCTTAAATGATGTTGCTCCCAGCTACCTATCTGCCTTACTACATCTGCAGAACACTGATACCGCTGAATATAGGCATAGACTGCGCTCTTCTTTGGACCAAACCTAGCTCACTGTTTCTGTTCATTCAAACGTACTGGGGATGCGTGCTTTACCATCGCGTCAGCTCTCTTCTGGAACGATCTCCCCATGTGTCTGCGTGAAGCTCAGAGTGTGCCTATATTCAAGCGGCAGCTCAAAACTCAGTTGTTTCCTTAATCATGCTGCTCTCTGTTTATTTGGTGTGTTTTCTTATTTTGTGCTTTATACTTTTTGTATGTTTTGTAAAGCGCTCCGTTCCTTGTGGGGCGCTATATAAATGCTTGTGTAATAATAATAATAATAATAATTTCCAGCAGTGTCTGTGAGTCATGCCAGTTACCCCACAATTTTCATTGGAGGTGTCACATGTGTCAGTTAAGGTGGTGGCGGTGGCCTCCCCCATAGGGGGGGGGGGGAAGGGGGGTACTCACAAGGTATACCGGGGACGTGCCGCCCAAATGGGTTGTTTTTCACAAAAAATGCCTATACATGGGTCCCATTTTTAGCTCCAAAATCCCTAGACATGGGTCACATTTCGAGCCGAGAAAATTGTGAAAAATCAGCCTCTTTTAGGAGCAAAATCCTTAAACATGGATGCACATATTCTCAAAATTACCCTTACAGATGGGTTAGGGTTCCATGGTCGGGGCCGCACACCCTCGTCAAGAACAAAGTGGAGTCCCCCTGATGGCCATACCTATGTATGGCAGTCGAAATGAATACCAATCCCTTTTAAAGTCTTAACAAAGACTTATCTTTTATCATGTTATAAGCAATGGACATAGTTTATGAATTTACAGGGCTTGACATTGTTACCCGCCCCGAAAGCCAATGGCGGGTAACTTTGGTGTCGTGCAGGTAAAAATTTAAAGTTACCTACCTGCCCGATATGGCTGGTAAAAGTTTTCAAAATTTGAGTTAAATTGATACAAAAATAGCAATTTTGGCAAAAACCACACAAGTTTTGATTTTTTGTGTGGAAAAACGCACTAATTTGTGGCAAATTTCGAATTTTTTAGAGGTTAGGGCCTAGGTGATGTAAATTTCTTGTCGGGGGGGGGGGGGGGGGGGGTAACTTTGGAAAGTTACCTGCCCGACTGGAGGGGGTAACTTTGGAAAGTTACCTGTCCGACTGGCTAGTACGAAAAAATACCTATGTCTAGCCATGATTGTCAGATTGACAAGATTTTTCTTTCCACTATCCTTACAGATTTATCCTCTGACCTGTATTCTCCAAAATTAGTTAAAATAGCGTTACAATCTCCTTCATAACTGTGCAATGGAAGGTCGGATTTGAAAAATTCAAACGTTGTTTGGATTCCTTAGATCACCTGCTTTCATTTATGGACTATTTAAAAGAATTTGATTGATAATTTAAAAATCCCCTGAAGTGTCTACTTTTAACAAAGACTTATCTTGTACCATGTTATAATTAATGGACATACAGTTTATGAATTTATTGTCTGACAATTTTTTTCTTCCACTCTCCTCACAGGGTAACTGTGTCAAAATAGCTTGCACTAGAAACGGCAGTCGCGCCATAGATTCTATATTTGCAGCCGCATCTATGCGTAGCAAATTCAACATCGTCGAGGAACTTGCCGCAAAAGACGCGCAACTTGCCGGCGACCAGTACGGCCGACATGTGCACAGGAATTGCGCCCTCAATCATTTTAAGTACAGACGAGGTCAATGGAAGGAGCTGCAAGGAAGAGAAACCAAGAAACGGAAGTTGTTTGCTGAGATTATTGGAGAGGAGGGTGAAGATACAAAGAGTGAGTGGCAGAAAATATCTGGGGGGTGAGGAACTGATTTTCCGGGTAACCACCCGATGTCCGGGTAACCACCCGAGTTCAGCAGATTTCTAAGGTGACCCTCAGACCAGAAACTTTTCAGCTTTTCAACTGATTTCAGCTCTTTTTATTAAACCTTTCTTAATAAATCAGCCAAATTTAAGCTCTTTGGTGCAGTATTTGATGGTTTTCAGCCCTTTTTTTTGAAGATTCAGTTTCAGGCTTAGACCCTATGTGAGACCAAAAATTGGCAAAAATGGTTAAATGATACCCTATCTCAGATCATAATCTACCATATCTGTTATCCTTTCCAGGGGGGTGAGTAAATGATTTTCCGGGTAACCACCCGATGTCCGGGTAACCACCCGAGTTCAGCAGATTTCTAATGTGACCCTATGTGAGACCAAAAATTGGCAAAAATGGGTAAAATGATACCCTTTCTCAGATTATAATCTACCATATCTGTTATCCTTTCCAGGACCATACATGTTCAAACGAATACCCTAGGTGAGACCGTACGCAAATATGACAATATGATAATTATTACAAGAAATCATATAGGTAAAATGTAAATGTACATCATTTGAACACCTTTAAGTAGTGTTTCTATGTATTTGAAACACTTTTATTGGCAGTTTAAGGCACCATTGTCATTTTGTCAACCATTCTTTCTTAGTTTGATACCCTATTAGAGACTATAAAGCCATATTTGATACCCAAGTCTCGAGACCTGTCTAGGTCTCACCTTTTTGGTAACATGGGTGGTTATCCAGTCAGAATATCCTCCCGGGGGTAAATATACTCGATAGTCCTTGTAGTATGCAGCAAGCAATCAGACTCAGTTACAAAGTCCGTAGAATATCCATTGTATTCTACAACATTGTGAACTGGTGGTTTTGTATCGTGTAAGAGACTTGTAATGATTGATAAAAACCAAATCACTGTGTATTAATATTTTTAGTACATGATTGTTCATGATTTTTGTATTATTTTTGGCTAATTGTGTTGCTACCACATGGACAAACATTGAATAATAGTTCATTAGAAAACTCAGCAAGATTGGGTATGTGGGTTATAATTTGAAAAATACGGACTAGTTTACTTCCCCGTATGGTTATATTGGTTTGTGTGAGTTAATCAGCTGCTTACTGCATACTTCCAAGATTTATAGACTATAGGTTCGTATGTGATGTCAGGGTCAGGTTCAAGTTCATGTTTTACTTTTCCATAATCATCAATAACATAATGTTTCACGAAAAAAATGTTGGTAACAATATTTACTATGAAAAGATAAGATACTTGCGGAAGAAATGGATTAAAGGCCAATAAGGCCTTACTGTTAATTGCTATCCTTTGGAAAAGTAATAATAAAAAATGTTTAATCAGAGAAGGTTTTTAGGATACCAATACTAATTGCAATTGAAGTGGCTATAGACACGATGATCGTGTCAATAACCTCGCCCAAAATGGCTATAGACACGATGATCGTGTCAATAACCTCGCCCAAAATTGGCTATAGACATGATGATCGGGAGTGAAAAAGTGAATGGCTACGGAGCCGATGCCAGTGATGCTCAAGGGAATGGCAACAAAAATAGAGGAAAGGAGGAAGTTGACCTGCATTGATTGGTAATATTACAACCAGGAGAGTTTCTGATGTTAAAATATCAACTTGGTGTTGCCTTTTTGTCCTTCCGTGGCAGACCAAAAGAGAGGAGTAAAACAAACAAGAGGAAGAAAATAATGGGGAGCAAAATTGTATTATTACCAATTCAAGTCACCTTCCTCCTTCCACTATTTTTGTAGCCATCCGCCTTGAGTGAGCATCGGCTCCATAGCCATTCACTTTCTCTGTTTCTTATACCCAATTATCATGTCTATAGCCATTTTGGGCAATGTTGTGTAGCCATTTTGGGCAATGTTATTGACACGATCATCGTGTCTATAGCCATTTTGGGCAATGTTATTGACACGTCATCGTGTCTATAGCCATTTTGGGCAATGTTATTGACACGATCATCGTGTCTATAGCCATTTTGGGCAATGTTATTGACACGTCATCGTGTCTATAGCCATTTTGGGCGAGATTATTGACACGATCATCGTGTCTATAGCCATTTTGAACGAGATTATTGACATGAAGATTGTGTCTATATATAGCCATTTTGGGCGAGGTTATAGACACGATCATCGTGTCTATAGCCATTTTGGGAGAGGTTATTGACACGATCATCGTGTCTATAGCCATTTTGGGCGAGGTTATTGACACGATCATCGTGTCTATAGCCATTTTGGGCGAGGTTTTTGACACGATCATCGTGTCTGTAGCCATTTTGGGCGAGACTATTGACACGATCATCGTGTCTATATCCTCGGCCAATTGCAATATATATCATGAGAATTGATATTATTTATAGTAATCATTCAGAAATAGATAAAACTTCTACGTCACTTAAAATCATACCTAATGGAGACCTGTTGGTAGACACCGTTTGCACTGTCCACACTTAGTATTTCTGCAGAAACTTGAAACCTTAGAGGGAACAGTGGGCCAGACCTTGATCCTGATAGGATCCTATTAGCAAGGACTTTTGACACTTTTTACATGACCAGACAGGATGGTCTGTTTATTTATTTTTATTTTTTTGATAAATAAATAAATGTGTTGTATTTATCTATTTTTCAGAGAAAAAGAAGCCCAAGAAAACGGATGATGTGTACTTCAAAGAGATGGCCGTTTTAGGGATGGTTAAGGAGGATGACATGGTGAGTGGGATTAGAGTAGAAATATCTTATATCTATCTATATGCCTGGCAAGGAAATTTTATAGGGGAATCTGGACTCACCACCATCTTGTGTCACTCATGGAGCAGGGTTAGGCCAAAAAAAAAAAATTGTTTGATTGCCCTTGCACCTCCGAAAAAATTTGGGTCGGTAGGTCGATTTTCTTTTTTTTTAATGGAACAAGATATGGCGACATTGCAAGTCGTGTATTACACATATATAAATTTATTTTCATTCACAGTTTGCCATGGTCCATTTGGGCCCTTCGAAACACCAATCTCAGCTATCAGGACTCTCTCAGAAACATCCGAATTCTTAAACAATCCTTTAAATGTCTCTTCGAGGTCGACAGTGCATACTTTACTGCAAAGAATCGTAGCTCCTTTGACAGCTGTATACGATACAGCATACCCGTAA
>JXSR01S053963.1:0-16786 GCA_000969725.1 Ophiothrix spiculata | reverse complement strand
ATGGTTATACTTATAAGCACATGTTTTTCGGGATTGTGCGGTAAATTCACAATCGTATTGGCCGGGAATTCCCTTCTAGCTGTTATCGTTGCACCGTATGTGACATCTCAAATAAGCTTCGCGTTTCTTAACCTGGCGACATGGACCTATTCCAATATTCATAATTATCAATTTTCACATGATAACCATTAGGTCCTATATCCATACATAATGTTTCATTTATAAGTCATTATTTTACATACGTTTGATTCCCAGCGCTTAAGTTCCTCAAGTCGTTACACCTAACTTACACTGCCGCTCTACAGTATTTCCGCACAAAACCTTTATTCAGCCATATCTCAAAAGGCGTTTATCCGATTTTCATCATTTTTTGACAGAGTCTATATCGTATAATTATCAAAGTAACTGTTCCGGAATTGCATTCATTGCATTTTTTAATATGGCATGTAATGCATATTACTATATACTTTCGTCTGAACATTAAAAAAATGAGTTTATATACATTTCTGCGCATTTGTTTTAAAACTTACAACCTGAAAATATAATATCCTGTTACATTGTACAAGGTAAAAATGAGGTTATGAAAAATTGATTAGTTACATAGTAATGCAGTTTGGACTTGTGGTGTATTTGTATATGATGGTCCATGAAATCAGCCATTTTTGAAGATCATATTAAAAGAAACATCGATTTGTTCATATTAAATAGATAAGTTACCTATACTAGTATGAATCCTTGATGATTCTATGTCGTTTAATATAAAAAACCACGTTTTTGAACGTTTTTACTTGTACGAAAATACTTTAGAGCGGGAGTGTAACCATGTGTATCTCAGACACAGTGACTCATTGAGTCAAAGTCGACTGGAAAAAAATACAGTTGAATTTTCACTCGCAATTTAATATAATCTATTCTGTCCATCTCTCAGACAACAGCTGAATAACCTTGCTCTTCAATGATGTGTTACCATGGTAACGTGGTATTTTCTAGTTGACATGTTTGATGAGCAATGTGTTGCTAGGGAGGATCCTCCAGGAAATGTACGATTCGGTGATTAAAGTCATCAATTATGGTTTTGTTTTCATTTAAACATTTTAGTCATCAATTATGTTTGTTTTCATTTAAATGTTTGATTGATTTGTTTAATATACACGTAAATAATTTTTCTTATAACTGTATAATGATGACGAGTGAAGCGGGAAAAACATTCTGAACTTTATAAGACTTCACAGACAAGGAGAAATATCATACAAGAAAACGAATAAAGTTATGAAAAATATTCATGTTAATTATTTTGTTATTTTTTTGCTTTTACTGATATCGAATAGATTGTAAATTGGTATAAATAAGTAAAATAAATGGCGAGCAAGATGGACACTTAACACTTCAAAACACTTTGAAAGAGAAACACTCTAAAATATATGCAGATTGTGGAAGGAGGAAAACGGTATTCTTAACACAATTTGTATAACAATAATAACAAAGGGAATTTCCTACATGTAGCTGTATATTTAATTCAGGTTGCATTTTGTTATGTAAAAAGCAATGTGCTTTGATCCTCCAATGCAATATTCACCTGACATTTGCAAAGCGCAAAATCTCATAATGCAACGTTTACAACACATCAACGTAATTGATACATACATCGATCGTATGTGACATCTCAAATAAGCTTCGCGTTTCTTAACCTTCATCAGCTGCTTACTGCATGGAATCTGCAAGCAATAAGCGTGTAAAAAGATGCCTACTGGCCATATAACTTACTTACAATGTTACACTTTAATGTACAAAATAACCACTTGAAAGATGAAAGCTAAGCCCTTCAATCTGGAATGGAGCGGGTTTCACCTTTCTCATGCCACGACGTTAATTAAGGGCAAAATGGAAGATGACCTTTGCTCTCGGCATGTATCACAATGTTGTGACTTTTTTAACATCAATGACACAGAGAGCTGTTATTCCAACGATAAAGACATAAGGATCACATTCCCACGTAAGGAATTGCTTCCATCTTAAACAGGGCAATTTTTGCTCTTAAGTGGTTACAAAGTGGTGGGACATGTAATTTTCAATATTCTGCAGCTTCTGCTTCAGTAGTTTAATAATCTTTAAACCACTTGGGGACTATCAGCTCATATTCGCTTTAACTCCAGCCTTTAAAGTTGTAGATTAAGCCTTATAAACATCCAGGGTGTAACAATAATTGGTAAATAAGGCATTTGAAACTATGGATCTAATTGTGAATATTAATCACAGTAAGCCAACATCATTAACTGCACAAAATCTAGTTAGAGACATGTAATTTGATAACAAACAAAACAAAACAAAAACCATCAGTTAAATTAATGTTTTGCTTTTTAACCATGATACAACAGATATAGAGACTAATTGGTTCCCATTTCATCCCGGGGGGGTGGCACTCATATATGAAAGTGGCGTACCTGCTCCTACCGGCTTTCGAAATGTAGGGGCAATAGGTGAGAAATACATTGAAAAATAGGGGGTCATTCGGTGTAGAGGGTAAAAAAACTGTGTCATTTCGAGCGATTTGTTGGCAAAAGCGAATAACAGGGTCATTCGGTGTCAGTTTTTGAATAAAATAAGCCTAATTTTGACATTTACGAAATCGATGATCTTCAAAATTTTCGAAAAATCGACAAATTTAGCGAAAAAAGGGGGTCATTCGGTGCAAGTTCTCGAAAAATCACGGCAATGGATAAGAGTCACCATAAAAAAGGATGACTTTCATAATAATATGGGGTCATTGGGTGAGAGCTCAGTGAAAAGGGGGGTCATTGGGTGAGAGCGGAGCAAAAAAAGGGGTCTATCGACAGGAGCATGACGCGTGCCAATATATGGGAATGGGAGTGCCCCCCCCCACCCCCGGGATTTCATCATTTCATTATCAACCAGTCTCTCATGAACCTGACTGTCAACAGTTTTGAATCGCTTATTTTCAGATATGCTTTTGTTCATTTTTATATTTCTCCGATGATATGAAATTGTACCATTTGGTGAAGTGACGAAATGCCTACTTGCAATGTTGTCCAAAGTAAGGTGTTGAACCAAGTGAAAGGTATCAAAACATTTGGGAATAAATTAGTTTAACCATCAAACAACCAATGTGTTTATGTAGTTGTAACTTAAATTTGGTTTTAATAGTTTAGCAAGTGATTAGCAGGTGAATGGTTATACTTATAAGCACATGTTTTTCGGGATTGTGCGGTAAATTCACAATCGTATTGGCCGGGAATTCCCTTCTAGCTGTTATCGTTGCACCAATGTAATAACACCAGCATAACAAAAGGCCACAAATGACAAACTACTGCTGAAAAGATTAAAAACTGTTGCAAACTTGACTTGTAATAACACCAAGCTTGACATGAACATTGCTCTATTTGACAAGAATGAAGCCGAAACATTTGAAAGTAATGAACTTCTTTGTGTCATAAGCATGATAAGCATGAAAAGACAATTCACATCAGAGGCAACAAACTATAGTAGTAAGTTCTAAATTCGAGTTATTAGAGCTGATATAAAAAGTAATACTACCATGACTATTATAGTCAACCCTCAGCCTGTTCTAGTGAAGGATGAAGTTATTCCACCATGACAAAACTGCCTCTATTATTACACCTCAAATGTATAGTGTACTTAAGTGAATTATTTTCAACAATATATATATTACACTTTTTTCTTTGTCATTTTAAAACTTTATGATGAAGTATTCTGTAAGTTGCAAAATGTCTTATTCAAAAGTCATGAAAGTGGAAGTCTTCTTTAGATTTCAATTTCTGAGCGGTTCACACAAACAAAATAGAACCAAACGATTCGGGCGTCCGTGGTGATTATCCCTCAGGTATACCACTTGTAAAAATGGAAGGCTGTTTGCAAAATTGACTTCATAAACTGTTCCCATAATGCAGGAACACGACCGCTTCAGTAATCCTATTTTGAGTGTAAAAGAAAAGGATAGAATTCTTCTTTGCCTAAGTGTGTTCGTGATTCAACAATGCTGCACTCATATTAGGTAAATTCCTTTGATAACGCAACAATTTCGATGCCTGGCTGGATTCAGAGGAATGCAGATGGTATGAATTTTTCTATTTTTCAGGGCATAGGATGGGCAAATACCTCAATAGGCATGCATAACAAGGAAATTAAGCACACCACAGCCTATAGTTTCCACAACATCGGAATTCGGCATAATTTTACTTATGTCTATATTCCCAGTACTTTTATGAACAATTTCCCTCACATAAAAGCAAAAATGTCATTCTTTGAAGCATATTCAGTGTCATCAAGGCTAGTCCCTATATTTAAATGATTAAGAATTAAGATTTAGAATTTACACTGAAGGCCCCATGTTGGTTTCATAAAGTATATCCAATAAATTTTACATGATAGTAAAAAGTTAATAGTATCAGGAATATTTTTGAGATTGTAAAATTTAAATATAGGCCTATACAAGCATTTTGGAAAATGTTACCGATCTTATTTTTGAGCACAGAAAGACATCAATGGGCACGTATTAGAACATTATTTTTAATTTTCCCAACATAACCATTGGATCTCAACTTCATAGTTTATGTTTCACTCATAAGTAATTATTTTGCACATGTTTGATTCACAGCGCTGGAATTTCTCGAAATATCATACCAATAACAAAGTCTTGTGCAACTATGATAGAATAATGATTCATTGTGCCAAAGTCGATAGAAAAAAATGTAGCTGCATTTTCAGTGGCAATATTAATGTATTTTCAAGTGCGTACATCTCTCAGACAACAGATGAAAAACCTTGCTCTTCAATGTTGTGTTACCATGGTAACGTCGTATTTTCCAGTTATCATGTTTGATGAACAACGTGTTGCTAGGGAGGGACATGCTTGTTTTCATTTAAATAATTTGATTTTAAATCATTTGAAATATTTGAGATATCTAACTTTTAATTATAATGATGAAAGGAAAAGCAAGAAAATATATCAGATTTAAAAAGCAACAAGGATAACGAGACAAGAAAACAAATAAAGTATAAAAACATGATTGATTTGTTATTATTGATTTGAAAACAATATGAAATAGTGAAATAAGGAAAGACAATTAAAATGGATACTTCATACTTCAAAAACACTTTAAAACAATCGAATGCAAAGCGACGAATTAGGAAACATTAACTTATGACATCCTTAACGAAATTTGTATAACTGAGAAAAAACGGCAGCAATGTTTTGTTCAGGCTGCATTTTGGTAAGTAAAAAGCAATGTACATTGACCCCCAGTGCAATATTCATCTGACAGTTTAAAACATAATGCAAAGCGCAAAAAGAGCAAGCATCCTTAACGAAATTTGTATAACGTACAACAAAGGAAAATGGCAAGCTCTATGTTGTTCATGCTGCATTTAGTTAAGTAAAAAGCATTGTGCTTTAATCCTCCAATGCAATATTCATGTGACATTTGCAAAGCGCGAAACCTCATAATGCAGCGTTTACAACACATCACCGTAATTGATACATACATCGATCGTATGTGACATCTCAAATAAGCTTCGCGTTTCTTAACCTTCATCAGCTGCTTACTGCATGGAATCTGCAAGCAGTAAGCGTGTAAAAAGATGCCTACTGGCCATATACCTTACTTACAATGTTATACTTAAATGTACAAAATAACCACTTGAAAGATGAAAGCTAAGCCCTTCAATCTGGAATTGAGCAGGTTTCATCTTTCTCATGCCACAACGTTAATTAAGGGCAAAATGAAAGACGACCTTTGCTCTCGGCATGTATCACAATGTTTTGAATTTTTAACATAAATGACTCAGAGAGCTGATATTCCAGTGGTAAAGACATAAAGATTATAAGGAACTGCTTCCATCTTAAACAGGTCAATTTTTGCTCTCAAATGGTTACAAAGTGGTAATTATCAATATTCTGCTTTTAATAATCTTTATGTCACTTGGATACTATTAGCTCATACTCGCTTTAACTTCAGCGGTTAAAGATGTAGATTAAGCCTAAACATCTAGAGTGCGTGTTTTTAAAAGCTATTAAGACAGTTGGTAATAAGACATTTGAAACTATGGATCTAATTGTGAATATTAATCACAGTAAGCCGTCAACATTAAATGTAACAAAACGGAAACCATCACTTCCATTGGTGTTTTGCTTTTTAACCATCAACACCTTACATCATTTTAGATGCAAAGAGCATTTGACCATCACCTGATCTGACTAGGGTAACTTTTGAAATGGACAACATTTTGCAAGTAGGTATTTTGTCACTTAACCAAATGGTATATTTTCATATTATCAGGGTTACATAAAAATGCAGATAAAAGCATACCTGAAAAGAAGCGATACAAAACTGTTGACAGACAACTGTTACAGACAGTGTACGCATTATGAGAGGCTGCTTGATAATGATTGAAATGATGAAATGGACACAAATTAGGTCTCTATACCACGTGAATCAAAATAAATTGTGCACGGATTAAAACCAATTTTGACCTTGATAAAAGCACCGAATTATAATGTTCCTGTTAATGTAGTAAAGCAGATTAAATAAGCTTTCAAATGCAGAAACAATTATAGAAATCGGATGAAAAATAAAAAAGATATGACCAATTTTGTAAGTATTTTAGCTTTTATCTTAATGCCATAAACCATAATTGTGATATGTAATATCTTGCTTAACTGTGTAAATCCCATTGGAATGGAAGAAAAAGATACGTACTTACAACATTGGTCATATCTTTTTTATTTTTCATCCGATTTCCATCATTTTTTCTGCATTTGAAAGCTTATTAAATTTATTTTACTACAATAACACGAAATTTATGATTAGGTGCTTTCATCAAGATAAAGATCAGTTTTAATCCGTGCACAATTTTTTTTGATACACGTGTTATCTGTTGTATCAACCAAGTGAAAGGTATCAAAACATTTGGGAGAAATTATAGTTTAACCATCAAATAACCCTGGTGTTAATGTATTTGTAACTTAAATTTGGTCTTAATAGTTTAGTAAGTGATTACCATGTGAATGGTTATATTTATTAGCACATGTTTTTCGGGATTGTGCGGTAAATTCACAATCATATTGGCCGGGAATTCCCCTCTAGCTGTTATCGTTGCACTCATGTAATAACACCAGCATAACAAAAGGCCACAAATGACAAACTATGCTGAAAAGATTAAAAACTGTTTCAAACTTGACTTGTAATAACACACAGCTTGACATGAAAATTGCTCTATTTGGCAAGAATGAAATCAAAACATTTGAAAGAAAAGAATTTCTTAGTGCTATATAGTAGTACATTTTGAATTTGACTAATTAGATCGGGTATTAACCCTTAAAGAGCCGGGCTTTTTCGACCCACCTCACAGCCGGGGGTGGGGGTGGATTCCGCCCCCCCCCCCCTTAGGATCTCGGAAACCGATTGACGAAACATCACGTGTAGGGTACTGGTGAATAGCTAGGACCCTCGCGAGTCCATTGGTACCAAACAAATTGAAAACGGACCTTGTATGACGTCACAGTGACGTCATAAGGGACGTCATGTCAAAAAACACGAAAATCGCCAAAAATCGTCAAAATCATGGTTTTTCGCAAGTTTTTCAAGCAAAAGTTGCATTTTTTAGTAATAATGTGAGTCAAAGTATACTTTCACATGTTCTTACCACAAATAAATCAAATAAATAAGATAACACATAGTGGAAGTGTATCCTGAAAGCAAAAAACACGATTTGTGTGTAATTTCCATTGAAAATCAGTTTTTGGTCAGGTTTTCGTTAGACCCAGCGTGCCGTGCCATTACGGACCGCCACGTCCCAACCCTAGGTCCGATTTTCACAAAAATTGTCTTAAATTAAGCGCAAGGCCTAAAGAAAAAAAGTCAAGAAGTTTCAGCGCGAAGAAATAACATCCGGCGGAGGTATAAGAAAAAATGTCGGAGGGGGGGGATTCCGCCCCCGGCTCATTTAGGGTTAAATAATACCGTAGTCAACCCCAGCCTCTTTTAGGGTGAAGAGATTACCCAATGACTGACCCAAAGCTGCTTCTATTACACCTCGAATATATATTATTCTCGACAGTATATTAGACCGTTCCTTTGTTATTTTTAAACTTACATGTATTCTCCAAATTGCACAATTTCTTATTAAAAAGGGGTTAAATCTTCTTTAGATTTTAATATCTGAACGGTTCACACAAACCAAATGGAACCAAACGATTCGGGCGTCCGTGGTGATTATCCCTCAGGTATACCACTCGCAAAAATGGAAAGGCTGTTTGCAAACTTGACTTCATAAACTGTTCCCATGATGCAGGAACACAACCGCTTTAGTAATCGTATTTTGAATGTAAAAGAAAAGGATATAATTCTTCTTTGCCTGTCGTGATTCAACAACGCTGCACTCATATTAGGTAAATTCCTTTGATAACGCAACAATTTCGATGCCTGGCTGGATTCAGAGAAATGCAGAAGGTAGGACTTTTTCTATCTGTCAAGGTGTAGGATGGGCAAGTAACTCGAATAGTAGACATGCAACAAAAGGATAATTGAAGCACACCACAGCACAACATGGAATTAAAGGTGTTGAAACACAAGCATATTTTGCTTGTGTCTATTTCTGTGTCTATTTCCCTAGTACTTTTGCGAACAATCTACCTCACACCCTCACACAAATGCAAAAATGTCATACTTTGAAGAATATTTAAGGCTAGTACCTTTAATTAAATGATTAAGAATTAAGATTCAGACTTTACACTGAAGGTCCACTGTTGGTTTCATAAAGTATATCCGATGAATCTTTACATGAGAGTACAAAGCTAATTTAGTATCAGGAATATTTTTGAGATTATGAAATATTTTAAGCATTTTGAAAAAAATGTCATTGATCTTATTTTTGAGAGCAAAATGACAAAATTAGGGACGTTTTCGAATATATATAATTTCCACACCATTACCACTTGATCTCAACTTCATAATTTATGTTTCACTTATAAGTAATTATTTTGCACATGTTTGATTCACAGCGGAATTTCTCAAAATATCATACCAATAACTTAGTCTTGTGCAACTATGATAAAATGATTCATTGAGCCAAAGTCGATAGAAACCAAATGTAGCTGAATTTTCAGTGGCAATTTAATGTATTTTCCAGTGTGTACATCTCTCAGACAACAGATGAAAAACCTTGCTCTTCAATGTTGTGTAACCATGGTAACGTCGTATTTTCCAGTTGTCATGTTTGATGAGCAACGTGTTGCTAGGGAGGGACATGCCTGTTTTCATTTAAATATTTGATTTTAAATCATTTGAAATATTTAAGATATCTATAACGTTTTTTATTATAAAGCGGGCAACATCAGCTTTTAAAAGCAGCAAGAATGACCATAAGATAAATAAAGTATAAAAGTATGTTGTTGTGTTTTGATTTATTGATATCAAATATATAGATTGTAAACAGTGAAATAGGTAAACGGAAACAAGGAAAGTGAGATTGATACTTCAAAAACAGTTTAAAATAATCTAAATATATGCAGAGCGCAGAAAGAGGAAACAGCAACTTAATGCATTATTAAACGATATTTGTATAACAGAGGAAACCTGTAAGCTATATATTTTGTTCATGCTGCATTTTGTTATGTAAAATAGTGTAATGTGCTTTAACCCTCCAATGCAATATTCATCTGCAGTTACCTGACATTTGCAAAGCGCGAAATCTCATAACAACGTTTACAACACATCAACGTAATTGATACATACATCGATCGTATGTGACATCTCAAATAAGCTTCGCGTTCCTTAACCTTCATCAGCTGTTTGCTGCATGGAATCTGCAAGCAGTAAGCGTGAAAAAGATGCCTACTGGCCATATACCTTACTTACAATATTACACTTTAATGTACAAAATAACCACTTGAAAGATGAAAGCTAAGCCCTTCAATCTGGAATTGAGCATGTTTCACCTTTCTCATGCCACGACGTTAATTAAGGATAAAATGGAAGACGACCTTTGCTCTCGGCATGTATAAAAATGTTGTGAATTTTTTAACATCAATGCCTCAGAGCTGGTATTCCAGTGGTAAAGAAATAAGGATCATATTCCCACTTAAGGAACCGCTTCCATCTTAAACAGGGCAATTTTTGCTCTTAAGTGGTTACAAAGTGGTTATTATCAATATTCTGCTTTAGTAGTTTAATAATCTCTATGCCACTTGGATACTATTAGCTAATATTCGTTTTAACTCCAGCGGTTAAAGATGTAGATTAAGCCTTACAAACATCCAGGGTGCGTGTTTTTAAATGCTATAAAGACAACTGGTAATAAGACATTTGAAACTATGAATTTAATTGTAAATATTAATCACAGTAAGTCGACAACATTAAGTGCACAACATCTAGTAATAGACATGTAATTTGATAACAAACAAAACGAAAACCATCACTTAAATAAATGTTTTGCTTTTTAACCATCAACACCTTACTTTGTAGATGTTAAGTAAAATGATAATTACTGATGCAAGAAGCGTTTGACCTTCACCTTCAAGTTTTGAAATGGACAACATTGAAAGTAGGCATTTCGTCACTTAACCAAATGGTACAATTTCATATCAACGGAGAAATATTAAAATGAACAAAGATTTATATCTGAAAAGAAGCGATTCAAAACTGTTGACAGATAGGTACATGAGAGACTGGTGGATAACGAAATGATGAAATGGACACCAATTAGTGTCTATATCTATTGTATCAACCAAGTGAAAAGTATCAAAACATTTGGGGAAATTAGTTTAACAATCAAACAACCATGGTGTTTTATGTATTTGTAACTAAAATTTGGTTTTAATAGTTTAGTAAGTGATTAGCAGGTGAATGGTTATACTTATTAGCACATGTTTTTCGGGATTGCGCGGTAAATTCACAATCATATTGGCCGGGAATTCCCCTCTAGCTGTTATCGTTGCACTCATGTAATAACACCAGCATAACAAAAGGCCACAAATGACAAACTATGCTGAAAAGATAAAAAAACTGTTGCAGACTTGACTTGTAATAACAACCTGCTTGATATGAAAATAGCTCTATTTGATAAGAATGAAGCCGAAACATTTTGAAAGTAATGAACATCGTAGTGCTAGTATAAGACATTCCACAATAAGAGGCGATAAATATAGCAGAAAGTTTTGAATTTGAGTAATTGAGATCGGGTATTAAATACTAGTAATACTATAGTCAACCCTCAACCTCTTTTAGAGAAGGATGAAGAGATTACCTATGAGAGACCAAAAAGCTGCCTGTATAACACCTCGAATACATTTATGTACATGTATATATTACAGGGGTGTGATTAGGGTTTGGACAAAATCCTGGCTATTGCAAAAATTCCGGAAAAACCAGCATATATTGGGCTAAATGCCCCATATCAGACTGAAAACAAATAAAATTGTACTTTATTATTCTCGACAGTATACTAGTATTAGACCGTTCCTTTGTATTTTAAACTTTATTATTAAGTATTCTCCAATTGCACAATTTCTTATTCCAAAGGGGCTAAATCTTCTTTAGATTTTAATATCTGAATATGACCCATTCAGATATTAAAATCTAAAGAAGATTTAGCCACTTTTGAACCAAAAATTGAACCAAACGATTTAACCAAGGGCGACCGTGGTGATTTTCCCTCAGGTATACCACTTGTAAAAATGGAAGGCTGTTTGCAAACTTGACTTCATAAACTGTTCCCATAATGCAGGAACACGACCGCTTTAGTAATCTTATTTTGAATGTAAAAGAAAAGGATAGAATTCTTCTCTGCCTAAGTGTGTTCGTGATTCAACAATGCTGCAGTCATATTAGGGAAATTTCCTTTGACAAAAATGTTTGATAACGATGGCTAAAACCAGAGGAATGCAGCGGACAGGTACCTTATTCAATTATCCAAGACTTGGCGTATCTATAGGGTAGAAAAGCATATAACCAACCTGCATCCCTAAAATTTTAACAACATCGGAATTAGAATTGATGTGAGCACTTGCCCAGTTTGCTTGCGTCCATTTTCCAAGTGTTTTGAGAAGCATTTCATCCTCTCTGATTGGAGCCACACAGATGCCCCAACGTCTCACATTGAAACAGATTTTACATAATAGAGACAAATTAAATACTGTTTTCAGAGAACCCTCTTACAACTATTGTCCAGATCATACTTATATTATTCAAACTTGCCAAAGGAATTAGCACGAACAAGCGTTAAAACCAAGTAGAAATTAAACGTAATGCAGAAGCACAATGCCGATTGCATTAATGCACCATTTCAGTCATTACGCACGCAAGACGCGAATGATTCACCACTTTCATGCAACATTTGATTAAATAGAAGCCGAAATTGTAATTATTCTGAAGTAACCATATGTCACAATCAGAATATAATTCTCCCCGATTTAATTGTAGAAAATTACATGACTCATTCAGTGCAAAATCGTCCAATTAACAAAAGTACGTAAATTGAATGATGATTTCTGTCTAAAGTGCATATTGTTACCAAATTGTCCTCATTTGATGTTCAAATATTAATCTGACCCACAATTTGGTGACCCGATTCCAGTATCGGATGTACCCAGAGCATAGCCCATGGCCCAAAATCTAAACTAGGAATTGGGTCAATTATTGTGCAGCCATGAATTGCCTGACATTTTTCAAGGAAGTCTCCATCTTTACACCGAAGTAAGGTGTCACATTTTGGATTTGAGATCTATCTTGATTCAGCCATAGGGCCTACAACATGTACAGGTATCCCAAATTCAACACTAATATCAAGAGGGTTCCTATCATAGTACTCCTGTAATGCAATTAATAAAGCATGAACTTGATTAATTCAGATCAATCAATCCAAACTTCTTATTACGAACTCTAGAACCTGAGCAATTTTACTGAAAATTGCTAGAAATACTTATAAAAATTTACTCAAAATAAAATCTTACTCAAAATAGTTTATTGGTGAACCAGGAAAAATTGACTGCTGTAACACTTGGTGCAAATTTGCTACATTGTCAAGCCCACCTCCCTAAAAAGATTGAATCAATCTTCAAGTTTAACTTTAAGACATGAACAGAGCGAGGTTGCCGTATAATAATACTAATACCCTTATTCATTCATGGTAAAAACGTACATGTTCAATCTACAAATTATTCTTCCACATGTCCGTGGTAAAGAGAAGTTACATAAATGAATACATAACTGAAATGTTTTCGTACCCACTTTTTAGCGGTGATCCTGGGATGACTTTTTGCTTTCGGCAGCAACAAAAATGTTTTTTGTAAATGAGTCAGCGAGTTAAGTTGAAATTAGCGGCGTTTTCTTAATATTCTTCTGAGTTTAAATTGTCCCTTGCGAGGTAATTTTTCAAACTAAAGTGGTTAAGTGATCTTAAAATTGGGTAATGCTCAAATTGTTTAATATCTTAATTGCTCTGCGGATCACTTATGTCAAAGCCTACCGCACTTGCATGCACCTCTTACAATAGCAGGTTTGTCAGGAAAACAAGTAGAAAGCAAAGCGTTCAGAGGCTACATCAAACGCTAAGAGCTGCTTGTATATTTGATCAATGAAAAATATGAATATATCAATTACGATGCAATTAGCTTTGTACATAGATTGAAAAAATTGCAATGTGTCCAAAGATTTTAGACAAAAATGCCAAGTAGATTTATCGGTAGTCATCATTATCAAAAATCATCTTTCTATTTTTCTCTTGACATTCACTTTATCAGAGCTCCTCTTGTATCTAATGATAATGTCCTTTAAGTAGGTTCATCACGAGGTGAATTGTATCAGTGGACAATGGTTTCCACGGGAAATTCCCTGGAGCTGTTGTTGTTGCGCCCATCATAACACCTGCGTGTATATGGGGGCCGCGAATGACAAGTATTTTCACATCAATTGGCGCACAAATATATGTGTGTCTGCAAAAACCTCTGTAACGATAACCATGATAACCATACCGTGATTTTCTTGAACATGTTGAACAGGCTCTTTTCCAAAAAAGAGTTATGCTAACTTCTTTGCGAGACATCAACCAAAACTAACCAGGATGAAAAACATTTACACAATGTGATGGAGTTGATCTCGCATATATTAAAAGTATTACTACAGCACTTTTAAAAGCGTGAATAGTTTGCTAAGCAAGTCTACGAAATAGATAAATAATGTAACGACACGATCATCCTGTTCAATCTTCTATAAATGCAATCAGAAAATCTCTTTGCATACGGTTGTGCGTGATTCAACCAGACAAAAACGATAACGTAACAATGACATTAACAATGAGTAATACAATCGTAAACAATGATATATAATTGATGGATAAATTGGCATTATTCTGGTCGTAACACAAGGGATGTAAAACCAATTTAAGTCATCTCAATGATATCTTCATTTACAAAACAGACACAGTATGATTCATCATTACCGTCCTTGAAAGAACCGGAGAAGATACTTTCCAAACTTTGGTGCCTCATTATGCATACGGAATTACAATTAAGTGTTGAATTCGAAGCACAAGATGACTTTTAAAAACTGTAAACTTTAAAAGAAATCTTAGTTTGTTTTTTCAAGAAAATCTATTATAATTCCTTTGCCAAATATTCTGTTGCATACTATATAGTACTGAATTGATAAATCTTACATTCTCTGACGGTAGAACAACCTGAGTGCTATTGCATTGGTTTCTTTCATCGGAAGACTGTTACTGTGTTAGGAACGTCTTAAAATCCGGTAAAATTGCTCTGACATTGATTTGTGTTGATAACCTAATTCAAGGACATGATGTCCTACCAGGTTGTTCGCATTCTGTTGTTTCTAATGGAGCACGGAGTCTCATTTACTCAAATCTCGATCAGTGTCAGTTTATATCGTGGTTTACTTTCACCGCGATCTGTTCTCATCCCGGGGTTCTCATGTGGAGTAAGAATTTAAGCAATTAATCAAGCGCGTATAGGCTTCATGTAGCTTTGTTGTGTCTTTCCATATACGTCGAACAAAACTGGAGTTTAAAAGTAACTAACCTGTAAAGATATAAAAGGACTGTATATGCCACTTTAGTCAAAAAAATTCTTCAACTGAATTTTCTGGTTCATTAATACCATCCTCGCAATAGAAGTTTCTTTGAAAGGGAGCAAAGAGGGGTAGAAAACATATTGAAGATGTGATGGGCTTGAGCTCGCAAATAGTCTAGGTATTACTATAACACTTGTAACAGTGTGGATAGTTTACTAACCTAGTCTGCTAAATAGTTTCCATAATGTAACGACACGATCATCCTGTTCAACCTTCTTTATATGCAATAAGAAAATCTCATTGCATACGGTTGCGCGTGATTCAACCAAACAAAAACGAAAACGTAACAATGAGTAATAGTACAATGATTTGTAACTGATTAATAAATTGGAATTAGTCTGGACATGCTGGACGTAACACTGTAGAGATAAAACCAATTTAAGTCATTAAATGACATCTGCAGAAATTTACAAAACTAGCATAATATGATTCATTTTGAACGTCCTTGAAAGAACAGGAGAAAATGCTTTGTGGGCATCAGAGTCATTATACATTAGCAACAGCTAAGTGTAGAATTTTGAGGACAGGCTGAACCTAAAAGGTTTATTTATATTAACAAAAGAATGTATAAGGGTCTGATATTTCGACCTTAGCAAAGTCTTAATCATAGGCGAAAGTGCGGATGATTAAGACTTCACTTAAGTCCAAATATAACCCAGTTGTCTAGATTTAAATTATACTACTATCATGTCACAGCTTTTTTTTTGTAGCAAATTACTAATATTGCCTAGTAAATTGAGAAATCTTTCATTCTCAGAAGATAGAATAACCTTAGTACTACTACGTAAACTCATCGGTGGTTGGTTTCTTTCATCACAGGACTGTTACTGTGTTAGGAACGTCTTAATAACACAGTAAAATTGCTCTGACATTGATTTGTGTTGATAACCTAATTCAAGGCCATGATGTCCTTCCAGGTTGTTCGTATTCTGTTATTTCTAATGGAGCAGGGAGTCTCAACAACTCTAATTGCGATTAGTGTCAGTTTATATCATGGTTGGTATTCAAAGCGACCCCTTTAACTATTATATATGAAAGAAAATTATATTTAAGCACAACAAGCAAGCGAATATCAAGTTTTGGTTATTGTGTATTTTTACATCAGAATACTTTTTTTAATGACCATACATTATTACAAAATAGAAATGGACTTCATTGTAAAACTACATCTCAAAATTAAATAATATTGTGATATTTATGCTTCATTTCGACAAGAAACACGATGCACCAAATACAGGGTACGTGGTCCTTGTAGTTATGTGTTGTCTTTATGTTTGAAAAAATAATATACACTAATGGTATTCTAATTAGAAGCAGAATTTTGAGTGCAACAAATTTCGGTACTTAAGTTAAAATAGAAATCATTTTTTAAATCTGACAATTCAATTAAATGTTCATTATTTTGTTGAAAAACAAAATATTATACTGCCAGTTCCTATGGTAATCACAGCATGCACGTATATTTTTCTTTGTAATAATTGCACAAAATAATTTCAAAGTGAATTGTACGAGTTGCATTCATACTGATCTTACCATGCTTACTACATCATTTAAATCATTTATGTTGAAAAATCCGGTTGCTAATACATGTTATGCATCTGTGTTCACACTAATTTGACGTTAATATTCAAATAATGTTATAGTTTTACTTATTCAGATAACATGTT
>JXSR01S053959.1:0-11912 GCA_000969725.1 Ophiothrix spiculata | reverse complement strand
CATTGTGTGTCATCAAGTGAGGGACTTGTTTAGGTGTATGCCACATTCAATCAGTATTGAGATAACTGAATACAGGAGTGCAACACTGACCCGAGGCCATACCTTGTCAACACATCGCATTGCACCACATTCAGTCAGTATTGAGATAAATGAATACAGGAATGCAATACTGATCCAAGTCCATGCCTTGTCAACACATCACATTGCATGCAATGTGTGTCATCAAGCGAGGGGCTTGTTTAGGTGTATGCCACATTAAATTAGTCTTGAGATAACTGATTGCAGGGACGCAACACTGACCTAAGTCCATGCCTGGTCGACACATCGCATTGCATGCATTGTGTGTCATCAAGCGAGGGGCTTGTTTAGGTGTATGCCAGATTAATCATGAGATAACTGAATAAAGGAATGCAACACTGACCCAAGTCCATGCCTTGTCAACACATCGCATTGCATGCATTGTGTGTCATCAAGCGAGGTGCTTGTTTAGGTGTAGGCCACATTAGATCAGTCTTGAGATAACTGGATACCAGAGTGCAACAGTGACCGAAGTCCATGGATCCCTACCAAACACCAAAGGAAGTATAATAGTAACTATAATTGCCTTTTACAAATCAATACTGGACATTGATGAGTACTTTCACTTGCCTGGGTAGGACAGCATGGACATAGGTCAGTGTTGCATTCTTGTCTTCAATTGAAGTTTTGGAAGTGATATGAGTATTGCATCCCAAACAATGGCGTATAGTGAGGTAAGTGATCTGCACTTTGAGACTTGTGGTAGGAAGACGAGTGCAATAGGATGTTGTCAAAGAGCAACCTAAATTTGAACCAAAATGCTGTAAATGTCATTTTACACTGCACGCCTTAATAGCAGTCAAAGATAGCATCTCAAAAAAATGTAGCCATTATGAATATAAATTCCAAATTATGTCCTCAAACAAGTATTTGGTAGGTATGTGCAGCATGGGTTTTCTAACTTAGGGCCTTGCAGATTTTCAACAAAATATAGGGTCTAGATAACGGATTGTTTTTTCTGAATCGAGGTCTTGTGAACTAATTTTCCCCATATAGATACGACTATTAGACATGATAATTGGAATAAACTAACTTTAAATTATAAATTGGGCCACTCTCTTTGGAAATGGGAGGTCTCTTGAACTTAGGTGATCTTATATTATGGGCATCTTGGGAAGCAGAAGAGAAGGCTGGTTTGAAAAGTGATCTTGGCCGCAGGACATACATTATTTTGGAGAATTAAGTTTTTCCATTCGCAGGGTTTTTAGAGAATGACACTTGTTGCTACCATGTTTACGTGAAAATCAACTCGTTTACTTATGATTTGTCTAATTCCAGTGCTTGTGAAACATTGACGGTCACGTCTGTTACACTCGAGTTAAATGATGCACTATGTGAGCAAACTTAATAAATAAAAAATACTATGTTTGTACCTTCCAAAAATGTGAGTGATGCCCTCGTCTTGATGTTTTGTCTAAGGTGTATAGTACAATTTTGATATATTTGTATAATTTTGATATATTTGCTGCCAGCATGCTGCCAGCACGTTTATTACATACATAGGGCATTTATAATGCGCCATTTCCTTTAGAATATGGCGCTATATTACATAAACATCAGAAAAATATAAAGAACAATAAATATGAAATATACAGAACAATATATGAACTGCTTTGGAAATAAATGTGTTTTCAGACCCCTTTTTAAAAGCTGAAGATGTGGCTGCAGTTCGGATGGGTATTAGTACACTGTTCCAAAGCTGTGGATAAGCCAGAGAAAACATTTATTTGTGGCAGATTGGAGTTTGTTTCTTGTGTAACTGGGTACAGAGCGATTTGTTTGGTCACCTGCAGAATGAAATCCTGTTCTAGATGGGGTTTATAATTGAAAACAAGAAGCAAGATATGTAGGCGCAAATCCATTTAGACATTTGAACATGTTACTTAAAAGTTTGAATTATATTTGTTGTTTGACAGGAAGCCAATGAAGTCTGTTAAGATTTGGTGTTACATGATCGCGTTTGGAAGCACAGAAAATGATTTTTGGTTTATTGCAAATACCAGACCTGCCTGATTCAAGTGCATAACTATTTGATGAAGTAGGGTTGAGGATAATGTTATTATGTTTCATTTTGAAGAAAAATGAAATTTTAATAAAAATATGAAACTTTAAAAATGAACAGATAGACAGATAGCAAAACTGGTAAAGCTGTTGCTTTTAGTAGAGATTATGAATGTATTTGAAGATTTGTGAGAACTTACGAAATGATATATTTTAAAAGGAGGATTTCAGGAAGCTTTGTTTAGTAGCTAAATTGATTTTTTTTTTGGTAGAGCTCAATCTTCACAAAATCATCCCAGCATTATTTTGTGTTGATTTACTTTTTGAATGCTGAAACGATAACGTTTGTACACAATCTCCAATGTGAGTGTATACTTTATAGGTTGTCATTGTGATTGTCTGCATCTGTGCTCACTAGTATGAGTAATACATTCATGTAGATAACGTCAGTTATGTTTTAATGGCCACTGTACCACAAAACGATTCCTAAATGTTAAGCCTAGACTATTCAAAGGTTCCCACAAGAGAAGATTGTGTGTATCCCAAAATGCATTGCTTCCTATGTTAAATTTTGTACAGGAAGCCATGTGGGTAGTTAGTGATGAAACATGCCCAAAATGCAAGATTACTACAATTAACTTTAATTGTGAGTTGTTTCATCACTTACTACTCACATCAGTTCCCATATATAAATAATCCATAGGAAGCAATGCATGATTGGATACACACAATACCTTTTCTTGGTTCCGACAGTGGTAATTATAATAGATTCCTTTGCGGGTTATGGACTCATTAGCTATAAAAGTCCTCTCTTAACTCCTTCACCATGTAATTATCGCTGTCATGTGCAACTGAATGGATATATTGTGAGGTCTTTCTATTCTCTTAGATGATAATGGACAATAATTGGTAACAGCTTAGGACTTGACATATCAATATTGTCTGAATTGGTTTCTTCTTTTGATTTGAGAGATCACTTTCACATAAGCAGCAACTTGTACTTGAACTTTTAAGATTGCTGGCAGTGTTGGTTGTTTTAGTTGTGTTGCATTACAGTAAAGCCTATGATCGTTTCTTTGGCATTTGGAAAGATTTCTACTCAGTGATATGTTGTGTGGGTCACAATGAGTATTTTGAAGCTGTCAAATATTATTTTTCCTCTAGATATGTCATATAGAGGGAACATTACGGGTTATCAAGGTTTTCATTGAGCTGATATACAGTTAGCGATGCTGGGACTTGGAATCAACAACCTGGATGTTATCATGTCTTCTGTGTTCTTACTGCTCTCTCTGCATGCTTCTAATTATCTTGCGATGAAAGGTTAATTATCACACATATCTACACATACACAAACACACCCCATTTCTGTTATATGTAGGGGTGCACATGCACCCCAATACAACATGCATTTACCAAGAATCCCAGAAAAAGTTGTGAATATACATTTACATGACTGGTTATCAGTAATGGCAACAAAGGTACAAATTGTCTGGAGGTTGATCAAAAACAAGAATACAAAACTCTTGACTATGCGATATGATTGCACCATTCTCATCAGACTACCCTGTTTGTCATATTGAAGTTTGCCTTTTTCTGTGTGTGCTCTTTCCAGGCTCCGTCAGGATCATCCACGCCTAAAAAGCAACTATCCAAGATACGGAAAAAGACGCCTGCTCAGGAAACTCTCCAGGTTAATATTGAGGACCTACAAAAGGAGGTTGACCGACTTTGGCAGTGCTCTCGAGAATCAGAGGATTTGCAAATTCGTAAAGATTTGAAAGCTGCTGAAGATGAACTGAAACGCGCCAAACAAAAATTGTCCGGGTTAAAATGTAACGCTGATTATCAGAAGAGATACCGGAAGAAACGGAAACAGGACTTGGAAGCAATTAAAGCTAACCATCCACTCGTTGCTTATCAGTTAAGTGCAGGTAAAAAGATGTGCATTGAAGGAGATGATTCTGTCAAAGATGAAAATGTCACAAGCGAGGTGATTTCATTGTCTGATTTAAAGAAGCCTGTTCAGGAAGAAATTGCTGAGAAAATATTACAATTTGAGAAGGAATTGACCTTGTTAAGGCAAGCATTAGCAAATAAGAAACCTGTTACGACTGAAGTTGGACAGACTTTATCAAGGAAAGGAATCAAAGCATTAATAGAATCTAAGACAGATCAATTGATAAAGGAAAAGAATAGACTTAGTGTCTTACAATCAAATGCGATGAGACAGAAAAGGTTCAGGGTAAAGAAAAAGAAACAACTTGAAGAATTGGAGAGAACATATCCTAAGATAGCCGCCAAATTGCAGACAAGGAAAAAGAGAGGACGCCCGAGAATTGAGGAAAGCCAACCGGGTCTTCTCAAGGTGCTTGAAGAGGTCGCAGGATCTGCAAAAAATGATGATAAGAAAACTGGTAGTAAGAATAACCCTACAATCACAGATAAATCCTTGCGTGATCTCACTCGTGCAATGTCACAACGCGGATTTAAGCTGAGTAGGAGTGCAGCTTATCTTCGTTTGTCCCCGAGAGTGGCGGGAAACTCAGAAGCAAAACGCCATGTGAAATATGTACCTGTGAAACTGCGACCTCAAGCGGGCCATGCTAAGCAACATCTTGATGGTAAATTTGCTGGAGCGAGCATCAAGTATGTTGAAGATCTGGCATCTGTTCTTGGCCCACAAGTGGTTGGTTATGTGGTAGTGGACGATAGGTGTAGGATAGGTTTTAAGGCGTCGGGGGAAAGCAACTCGGAACATATGGTGCTGGAATACAAGGTCACATCATCGGACCATGAGGCTATCAAACTCAAAACTGCCGATAAGAATAAATTAGTCTTGTCTTTATACGGAGCTTGTCAGCTAGAAAACAGCATGTGCAGTCAAGATCAGGTGACGAGAATTGGGCCTTCATATGTTGCTGTCAGGGGTGGAAAACATTTGTCATCAGCTGCTTACGCTCACTGGGATGACTTTAATATTGTAGTGCAAAGACCGGAGTTTAACAAATATCTACGTAAACCTGACGGAACAATCAAACCGGTGATTGTACTGTATGTTAACGGAAGCCATGATCAAAATCCACGATCTGCCAAAGCGTTGCAAGTTGCGGCATGTCATTTTAAGGTGCATAATTTAGATGCTATATTCATTGTGTCTGACTCGCCTGGGAAGTGTGTTGAAAATCCAGTCGAAGGCCGCATCCAGGTGCTATCTGAGAGCCTCTCCAAGCTCGCTCTTCCAAATAGACAGTTCATGTCTCATCTAGATGACGCAGGGCAAGTTAGCGATGAGACATTGGAGAAAAATAACTTGAAAGCTGCAGGGGAGACAGTCAGTGAAATCTGGAGCGAGGTCACATTTGAAGAGCAACCTATTATTGCCAAATTTGTTGAACCCTCAGAGGAACCCGAAGGGAAACGATGGGAAGGGGTGAATCATGATGAGAGGTGGAAGGCCGAGCATGTACGGCAAAGTCAGTATTGCTTACAAATTGTACGTTGTGATAATGATGTGTGCTGTGGTCCATGGAGGAGTAATTTGAAAGCCATCCTATCAGAACGGTTTATCCCGCCACCAGTGCCATTTATTCAAGGAGCCACCGGGCCAGAAGCTCCAGAGCCCAATCTGTCCAATCTAGGCACAGCTGAGTATTGCTCGCTCTTCATGCGCATCGCCATGTCTTCCGTCCTGCCACGTGCAGTGCAGAATTACCGCGCCGTCCCGTACGACCTATACTGCCCCAGTCTTCAAGGTAATTTGAATCAACGTATATGCACCTACTGTGGATTGTACCATGTAAGTCAGCGAGCTCTGAAAGCACACTCCCTAATTCATACCGTACCTGAACCAGCACCTCAGCAACCGTCAAACAGTGTCAATGACAATGTACAAACAGTGCAGATAGAAAAACTCACTGAACTCGTGGAAGCAGCAGTTGCTACTGAAGTCATAGTGTCAGATTCACCTATGCAAGTGCATCTACAGTCTGCACCTCCAGCCCAGGTGCAATCACCTGCACCAGCACAGATGCAGGTGCAAATATCACAAGCACCCGCTCCAGTGCAAATGCAGGTGCAGACACCTGTCTCAGTGCAAGTGCAAACTTCACAAACGCAGGTGCAAACATCACAGCAACCTACTTTGGTGCAAGTGCAGACAACTCAGGCACTTACCCCAGTGCCGGTGCAGATAACACATGCACCTTCTCCGGTGCAGGTGCATACAACACAAGTACCTGCTCCAGTGCAAGAGCAGGTGCACACAACACAGGCATCTGTTCCAGTGCAGGTGCAAACTGCTCCAGTCCAGGTGCAAACTGCACCTACTCATGTGATACCTGTTCAAATCCACGCAGCTCCTTCAGGAGCAACGGTGGTGTGTATGCCTGAATGGAATACTGGTGCTCAGTGGCAACCAACTGCAACAACAGCCCAGAGATAGCAATAACTCAACAAATTCTATAACAGTGGTGTGCTGTATGGTACAGACTGGAAAGTGTCAGTGTTGTGTATTTTTGAGCTCAACTGGCACTACAACAACTCAAGAGATCAAATATGTAACTGTTGTGTGCTTTATATTGGAATATGTTGGCCGCTGCGGCAAAAGGATGCAGTTTTCGGATCGTTCTTGTTACTCATTGTAGCATATCTGATGTATACAACTAGTATACATCAGATATGCTACAGTACAGATATAGCTAGATATGCAACAATGAAATATGAGACGACAACTGCATCCTTTCGCTGCGGTGGCCCATGTTACAAGAGCAGAATTAAGGTTTATACCTGAATGTCGGTGCACAAACAGGACTGAGTAATAATTAAAAGGACTATCCTAGAGTCCACTTATTATTAAAAAGTTATGGAAATGATCTAAATAAAGCTTAAAAGTGTAGTAAAATCTAAAAAGTACAAAACTTTACACCAGAAATGACTCAAATTGAGAGAGAATTAATTTGCAATATATCATTCTATGATGGTGGTGTGACTGTCCTGTGTTTTTAAATCCGTAATTTGTACTTCCGATGGTCACACATATACTAACTTGAAGATGACTAGTTCAATCTATGGAACTGATAAGTTAAGGCTGGGGTAGACCTTCAAATGGCATAAATTGTTTTTGTACTCTAACTTTCAAACTAATTGCATAAACTATATAAAAGTATACATTTTTAGAAGCGGAATTTTACTCTGAACATGATGATGATATCAGTTTTTGACCAAAAATATCAATTTTGGCAAAAAAAGGCCAAAAACACATTTTTTGCCCCAAAATTTATGGAAAGCCTAACTAAAATTTGCATTCGTTAAATTTTGAACCTTTTTGCTTTTTGGAATTTAGAAACAAATGTCTAGGAACGGTTTTCTCAAATTTTTGATTTTTATCTTATTTTTTGAAAAATTGCCAAAAATAGACCATAAATTGCCATTTTGGTGGCAGCGATGGGATTTTTTGCATTTTTTGACCTATTTTTGGCATTTTCAAAAAAAAAACTAAGATAAAAATCAAAAATTTGAGAAAACTGTTCCTAGACATGTGTTTCGAGATTGCAAAAAGCAAAAAAGTTCAACATTTCATGAATGCAAATTTTAGTTAGGCTTTCCAGAAGTTTTGGGGCAAAAAATGTGTTTTTTTGGCATTTTTTTGCCAAAATTGACATTTTTGGTCAAAAACTGATATCATCATCATGTTCAGGGTAAAATTCCGCTTCCAAAAATGTATACTTTTTTTTAGTTTATGCAATTAGTTTGAAAGTTAGAGTACAAATATGGTTTATGCCATATGAAGGTCTACCCCAGCCTTAAGTCACTAGAGGAATATACATACATACATATTCAATTTATACTGCGCTTATTCTTGAATATTCTTAAGGTCTAAGTGCATATTACATACTACTGCAGAGCAGGAAAGATAAAGGTGGCTGTAGGCGGAAAACCGACAGCCTTACCCCTAAGGTGGAAAACCTTAGGAGTTTACAATAGTTATAAACACACACAAAATATATAAATACGAATATATCCATATTCATAATCCAAGAGATCTGAAAAATATACTGCGTTAATACATTTTGTGAAAATTTGATTTTTACTTGCTCATTTTCAATGTTTATTATCAGTCTTGATCAACAAGCGCAAAACATTCGCACGAAAGCTTATCGCACATTTCCATGTACTGATTGTGATGACATCAGACTAGGGTTCCTGCTATGAGTGGTGCTCTGCAAAATGAGAGGAGAGTCTCAAATATATATGTTAATTTAATTTTAGTCGCAAATGATATATTTTAATTCTCTATAATCTCAGCTATTGAATGATAAATAATATGTTTCACATTCTTTCTCCATTCTTCATTTAGAGATCGAAATTCCAAGCAGTCCACTGAATATATTGCAATAAATATTAGCTGCAAATCAATTTCAAAGATACTGATTACTATGGTGTATAACAGCAACATGCAATTAATTAGCCGTGCATAATTGCAATTAACGGCAAATTTGACCTTCAAAACTTTAGATACAGGTTAACACTTATGCATGAATGTGTTTTATGTCAAAAAAAATGAAATTTGACTTTTTACTTTAGATGCCATTTATTCAAAATGTAGATTTGCGACTTTCCTCTCATTTTGCCAGAGCAGCCCACATATGGCGTGCCATTGGCGCAAGAGCAGGGAAAATTGGCACAAGGGGTTTCTGATAGGCCTGGGACTAAAACCCGGGTACCTGGACACCCGCCCAAGCTAAACTTACCCGGGTTCAAATTTTCATAACCAATTACCCAAATTGGAGTATAAAAATCTATGCAGCAGTGATAACTGGAAAACAATGTTCTAAAGCTACTTTTAAGTTGATTTTATGCTTAATTAAAATTAAGCATAAAATCAGTCGCACGATGAGGTAAAATTTCAAAAAGTTTGATGTTATCTGAAGATAACATATATGTTATGATGATAATTACATACTTACATCAGTGATGAGTGTTTCATTTACATCCTTACATTCCAATCAACCCATTAATTTAAATGTTAGGGTGCCCGGGTACCCACCCAAAGATAATTAGTAGGGTACCCTGGTACTAAATTACCCGTAAGAAAGATGGTTTTCCTTGTTTTTTTGGTGATTTTTAGCTTCAGCTCGTGGTTTTGACATAAGGACCTCTTCAACTTTGTCAAAATTGGTAGAACTGCCGCAAGCTGAAAGTCCTTAGCGGGAACACTGCATCAGATGTTAGTAAAAGGCTGTACAGAGTTATAACTTTTCCTGAACATACGAGGGGGTATCAAAAAGTTTTAAACTTTACCCAGAAAAAATAAAGCCAGAAACATAATTTTATTACGAGATACTTAGGGCATCTTTGCATAGCCTATGTGCAAAGTAACACATTTCTAACACTTTTAACTGCTAGTCAACAGACTTAGGCCAAAAAAATAATTGTTTGATTGGCGTAACATAGACAAAAAAAAAATAGGGTAGGTAGGTCAGATTTTTTTTTTTTTTATATTTTTTTTTTCTAAGTCTATGTTTCACATACAAGAACACAAGAACACAAAATATATGGCACATATAAAAAAACATCTTCACTTTTTCTGTAACACATCTTTTATTTGTCATTTTGAATGTCCTGAAGCCATATCTTGGGCTTCTATGAATCGATTCCCATCAAATTTGGGATTTGAAGGTTTTTGCTCATGCTCAAAAAAATAAAAATATCTAGGGTCGGTGGTAAAATTAGGGTCGGTCGGGTTACGCCAATCAAACAATTTTTTTTTAGGCCTTCAAACTTTGAAAAAAACTGTTTTTATGTTTCAATGAAAATCAAGAGATTTTGAAATTGTACTATGTGTATCTTGATCGGTTGTTTGACTCTGCAAACTCATAAAATATAATTGTTTCATACTCTGAAAATAAAAAGGTCAACAAGTTAAACATTTGTGTAAGAACAAAGGATGCTGTATAGTGATTTAATTTGGCGAGGCCAAAATGTAGGGAATTTCAATTTATCAGCAATTTTGCTGGGATTAAATTTCACTAATTTAGAACATTAAACAATATTATTAAGGACATAATTTATTCCCTATAAATCATGAAAATCTGAAAGCAATAAATACATGGAGTAAACAAGCAAATCACCTCGTGTGGTATTCAATTTTGCATTAAATAAAAGCCATCTGATGGTGACAACATAATAAAATGATATGTTTTGAAGTGTTTAATAATTTATACAGGTTTAAATTGATTGAAGGCATGCCTTTTTTGAAACATTGTTCTGCATATCCCTTGGGCAGAAATCTGCTTAAAAATCATATTTTTGTTTGAGAACCAGAACCAATGCATTGATCTTTGGTTTCTTTTGATTAATCATGTCGTTTCTTACGTAAATTAGTTTTCATTACTTTTCATAGTCATGTGGATTAATGGTTAGTACTTCAATTTGCCAATTTTGACTTGGGTAGTTTGTAAATTTCTAGGGCCCAGTGTTTCAAAAATTAATGAACTGCTTCAAAATTTGACTCGCGGCTGACTGCCATAACCTGTTCTTAACGGTTCGGGTTGACCGCCGGTTGAGTTTTGAAGTGCTCTGTAACCCTTAAAGCTTTTGTTTCAATTGGATAATGAATCTAAACAAAGAATTCTGAATTAGAGGAAACTCCGCTTGTTGCAGGTATGATCTTGACCATTTGTTGGCCGATGTTTCATGTCAAGATTTAAATTTCCCTCTGGGGGAAGGGGTCAGTTATATTCAGAAATGGATATCATGCTTGCAAATAAAAGCATGGAAAAAGGGTGTTTTCAAAGAGAGGTTCTTAAAAGGCACAGCCTATGTTTAGGGGTCAAATTAGAAATCAAGAAAAGGGTTATGAGGTACCGGTAAACATATTGTTGGTCACATTGCATGCTGGCATATCTTATATTTTGTGATTTTATGAAACTGGCACATTTGGATATTTAATTGTGCTCTATATTGGGGGGGGGGGGCAACTAGGTATGCTGAGCAGGTAACCACCTTAGTTTTAAAAAAATGTGAGATCGGGGGCTGATTTCACTGTCATTTAGTGGTGGTCGCTAACCCCGTTTTGATCGCTAAACTCCAAAAACGATCGCTAGTACCCGCTATTTAGCAATCGTTTTTGGAGTTAGCGATCAAAACGGGATTAGCGAAAATCGCTAAATGTTAATAGTGAAATCAGCCACTGGACAGGTCTCGAGACTTGCAATATAGGGTATCAAATTCGACCTGGTACTCTGCAAGTCTCACATAGGGTATCAAAATTGGCTTTTAAGTCTCTGATAGGATATCAAACAACTTAGAATTAATGACAATGGTGCCTTAAATTGCCAATGAAAGTGCTTCAAATACCTAGAAACACTTCTTAAAAGTGTTCAAATGGTGTACAGTCACATTTTACTCAATTTACTGTTATAATTATTTCATCACATTGGCATAGGGTCTCTGATAGGGTATTCATTTGAACAGGTAAGATAGGGTATCCATTCGAACAGATGGTAGATTTATGGTCTCAGGTTGGTTATCATTTTGCCCATTTTTGTCAATTTTTGTTCTCACACAGGGTCACTCACCTTTGGAACCTGCGAAACTCAGGTGGTTACATGGGCACAATTTATTAGTTCTCCTCCCCCTCGGGCTTTATAAATCATATGCAAATTAGCTCATGAATAATTAATGAGCTTCTTGTTTAAAACTAATTTTTCATAAATCTAAGTCAGTATTTTGGCTAGTTATGTTCAAAAAGTATATATTTTTAGGTTCTATTGAGGAAGCCAGTATAATTATCTCTTCAAATCAAAAGACATTATTTTATTTGATAAACA
>JXSR01S053957.1:13974-32360 GCA_000969725.1 Ophiothrix spiculata | reverse complement strand
AAGAAGAAGAAGAAGAAGAAGAAGAAGAAGAAGAAGAAGAAGAAGAAGAAGAAGAAGAAGAAGAAGAAGAAGAAGAAGAAGAAGAAGAAGAAGAAAAAGAAGAAGAAAAAGAAGAAGAAGAAAAAGAAGAAGAAGAAGAAATGTGTCAAGTTACTTATCATATTACTCGTCTTGTCATGCAGATGCAGATATATGGTTTTATATACCGTCGGGGGTTTGTTGAGGAGATATAACCTGAAAATCGATACGAGGTCAAGTGAGGTCAAATTTTCAACAAGATCCGATTTGCGTGAATGACATATCAAAGTGTTTGTCTTGACTTGCAGATTCCAAAAATATATGCTTTGACAATGTTTTGATTACTTATTTTAGAATATTAAGAAATATTTGTTTAGGGGCCATGATTTTAGTGGAAGAAGTGGTCAAGTACAAAATACTGATTATTGATTATAGAAAATCGATAATCGATACAGACCTCTAATTATCTGTCTCTTGTAAACAATAACATATACCTAATAAGAATTCAGTACCTCTCTTGATTTAAAACTCGGAACTTTAAACGCTCATAACTCATATAACTAGTATTTTGGCACTTGACCACTTCTTTCATTAAGGTCTTCAATTATAATCTGCTATTATGAGCCAAATTTCATTGAACAATTCGAATAGGAAAGCAGATTTCCAATTTTTGGCGGGGCATTTTTCGTAAAAAAATTATATATCTTGCAGTCATTTTTTGAAACGGAATGAATTATCTTTATTTTTATTTCATATTAACTGTATTTAATTGGTGTATCCCTGTGTACAGGTTTAAAGATAAATACTGTGGAGAACATAGTTTTTAGAGCGATCAAAGTCCATGGTCTATATGGACCCCTACTTTTGCACAAACGGGGTTCAAAAACACCTTATGCACTTAAGTCTTAATATTCTGTTCGTTTGAGGATCATGATAGCACATGGCAAATTAAAAGATCGATTGACACAACCTATAAAGTCGACCCATGGTCATTTTTACTTTTTTACATATCTGTTGTTTAAGTCCATGTAGTAAGGTTAAAAAATCACACCTCGATGAACTTTAATCGGTCATAGTTTGTCGACTACAGAAGCATGATGGAACTGAGATAAACGCATTCAAAAACCAGTACACTATAAACTTTTTATGATGGTTCTGCTAAGGTGTGGGTTTTTTATACTTCAAATATGTTTAGAAGAGTGATACATTTTGTTAATCTGCAAAGAATCACTTTGGCGTGCCCCTAAGTGGTCACAGTGTTACCCGGAGTTTTAACCACTTTTAGTGTTGATTGATTGATTGATTGATTGATGATTGACGGATTTGTAATTTTTTGGTTAGATTGATTTACAAGAATAGAGACACGCGTGATGTTTCGTGTGCTAAACGGACCACTACCATGTAGATAACGAATTGAAAGAATAAACAGACAAACCGTATGGAAAAAGTATTAAACCTACTTCTAATTAACACATGACGAACAACAATGTATAAAACCAAACAATATTTTTTTTTTAAAACTTAAGTTTAGTTTTTTCGAAATAAAACTTTGCAGGTTAACTGGAACAATGCATAAATATTGTGAACCTGGAAAACAAAACACTTTCACCTTTGCATGTATTTTCACCTGTAGCACAACATGAAGTTCCCGGAGTATTATCTTTTTAGAAATTAACTGTTTTAATGGGTCGTTTGACATTGCGCACGTACGTAAGCGTGGGTTTGGAATTTACAAGTAAAAGCTGTTTGGAGAACACAGAAATAGCGATGGTATGAATATTGCATTAGACAGTGAATCTAACATTGTAGCCTTAAAGCTGCAAGGGTATGCATAAACACTACAGCATGGCTTTAAGAGTCCTTATAGGTTTTAAATGAGTTATACATGGACCATTGTGCATTGTTAAAACGAGACTCAACAGAACATATCGTCATGTGATTGCAAGAAAGTCGTATTTGCAATATCTGCCTTATGTCATACATTTGGATTGCACACTACATGACCCCAATTCTTGGGTCAGTGGTTCTTGAAATGGTTCTTCAGGTGACACCGTCGCCTGAAGAACCATATCAAGAACCCCTGACATAAGAGGGGAACATTTTAAGGGACTTTTCACATTGTTGTGACAAGGAATAAGATAAATATAACCAAGGGCAGCTATTGCAGATACGACTTTCTTGCACTCACATGACGATATGCAGTCTAGACTAGATGAATAATTGACTTTTGTAATAACAACCTATATTTACAGCACATCTTTCTTTGTTTCTTAGTTGACAAGAAACTTGAATGTTAAAGAGACCAAATTTGTATTTAAATCAAACTTTAAACACTTTTATAAGTCGTTCATGTGTAAATACATTAAAATAGATACTTACGCAGGTGTCGACTTTATTTAGATACAAATTTATTAGACCATCTATATACAAAATGAAAAGAAACATGATGAATGATACAAAGCAAAAATAGCATAGATGGCGGGAGACCATTAGGAACAGAGCTTGAAAAGTATGGCCACCCAGAAGAACGGCAAAATGGTTGCAAAATACATATATTTATATAAGGAAATATAAATACTATTAGCATTATCTTATATAGATTGAAAAATAACCAAGACGTTGGACAGACAAAAGACAAGACATGGGTAGTGAGATAACGAAGACCGACAAGACAAGTGCAGATAGCCATATTGATGACAGATGTGAATATGAGCATTAAGATCAACATGAAAAAATGCAATACAAGATATATAATAATTAAAACCTTATGACTGCACAAAAATGTTCAATCTTTAAAATACCTTATTATCATTGATTACTTATATTAATTAAACCCAATTGTAATCACTTTGCGCATACCAATGTGCAAGCATGAATGAAGTTTAATAGTATCAAGATCACTGATACAAAAATGTAAGCACGCGTGTATGCTTTTGATATGAACATGATTTTTACAATAATTGTGACGAGCAACAAGAACCAATGTGTAAATAGCTGATGAACTTTATAAGAGCCGGTGAAATTTACCATGTATGTCAACATCAAAAGCCGCAAAGACGGTGGAAAAAGCTTTTAACCTAAATATTCAGACAAAGTCATACATCACTAACTAAAAGAACTACTGCTTCCACAAATCTTAACGATTCAAGTCAGCTAGTAAGAAATGTTAAGTGTGGTACTACAAAGTGTCCACAACTAAACTTTTCTAAATGCTTATAACTTTAAAACCAGGATTCGCATGGCAACAAAAGACATATGTTTTGATGGAGGAGACTTATTTTGGTACCAAACATAATGCAATTAGTAATCTTCAAGGAAAGGAAGAAGGTTTGAAAGTTCAAAGCGGTTGAGCCACTGTACCATACAGCATGTACAGTGTTGACACTCAAGTTAGCAGTCAAGTTAGCTCAATCGGTAAGGCGCTCGCTTGCGGTGCGATAGGTCCCGAGTTCGAACCCCGCTGGTGCCAAAAAAGTTGAGTGTGCTTGAAATTCCCTTGGACAAGGAACTAACTGCTAATTGTCTCGTGGAAACCCGTACGAAACTCGGGGAGCTGATCCGGGCTGCGATGGTGCGTATGTGGGCTGATCAAGGTTCAGCGCCCCTAGAGGTTGCGGCAGAACCTGAAATGATGCTTGGTGTGGAATGGAGCTTACTTGGGCCACAGTGGTCAGCGAACACCTGTAAAGTGTGCAGAGGCCGAGTGGTATTACAAATCTGGGAGGCATAGCGCACTATAAATCCCCAGTTTTTTTTTTTTTTTTTGCCACTTCACCATGACGACATGACGCCTCATACAGCTAAACCGTTTAGAATGGCTTTATAAAGGGACTAGCCTAGATTCCACCTAGAATTAAAAACTTATGGAAATACTCTAAATATAGCTAAAAATATATTAAAATCCAAAAAACTGCAAAAAATTTACACACAAATGGCTCAAATTGAGAGAGAACTAATTTGCAATATACTGTTCTTTGATGGTGGTGTGACTATCCTGTGTTTCCTAAATCCTAAATTTGTACCTCAGATGGATTTAGCAGATAAAAGATCCAACAAAGCTCCAAGATATTATTTGATACATATTAAAAGAGAAACAATTTCATCAAAAAAAATTGTTTGGCCATCACAGGTTTAGAAACAAGATTTTTGTAAGTTTTCAAACTAGAAACACTGTTTTCACACCACTTTTTTTCGCCGGCAAAAAAAAATAAAGTAGGTAAAGAATTGCAATTTTCTCCAGTATTCCTCAAAATTATGGAAAACTACTTGTAGGTTATATTACTATAAACATGTTCTGTCGATTATAGTAAAACAAATATGTGGGTAAACAATATGTGGGAAGAATCTAGGCCAGTCCCTTTATATTTTCTTATGAAGAATCATATCGATAAAGACAAAGAAACACTGTCCATTTCACTCTCATGATTAAAGTCCGCCACCCGATTACTTTTTTAGGTTATTTGAAGGACAGTACATCTCAACACCTTGAACTATTCCTGATCTGAAACAGGATATTGCCAGTGAAAACAGGAAGATCATGAAGAACATATGCACAAACGTCCAGAACTTTGTCGTTAGAGTCAAAGAATGTTGACATCTGCAAAGGAGGCCATCTAAAACATATTCTGAAATACTAGGCAGCTTAATTTTGATAAGAAAGAGGTAATTGATCATGTCCCTGCAAGTGTAACTTTGAATGTCTGTTAAGGGCTAATGCTGATGTGCGCCATTTAAAGATAAGCATTATGCTAGAGTTGCGCATTGACATATGAAAAACATTATAATGAGCAGTATGTAATTATTAAGACAAAAACACAACACACATTTTGGTATTGATATCGTAAAAGTTGTTTCGCTGAAAAGGTACTTAAAATATTCATGAATAGTTCTCCAGTCATCAACCATTGATCCCTCCCTCACATGTGAGTCGCACATTTATTTTTCTTCTCAGTATGAAAATGCGTTCTTTAAGTTTGACGTAATTTACATTGAACTTGATTTTCAAAAATGGAAATTGCTTCATGTTTGGTACCAAAATAATTCTACAAGTCTCCTCTATCAATACATATGAATACGCCAGAATAAGAACATCCCAACTCCAAAAGCTCCCTTCTGTAAACTATATTTATACAATATAAATGCATACAAATTTCTGAAAAAATTTTCACATCACTAAAATAGCATTTCCATGTCAATATCCTAATCACATTTTCACATTTGAGCTGATTTGACTTGTGTAGACATTGTTAGATACTTGTTATAGTACACAGTTGCTATATTTAAACAGTCATAATAAGAACATCCCAACTCCATGAGGTCCCCTCTGCAACTATATGCTAGGAAAATTATCCAACAATGTCTAACAAAGTCAACTACAAGGTCAAATGTGACACTATGATCGGGATAAACACATGGAAATGCTTTCTAGTGATTTGAAAGCATTTTCAGAGATTTATATGCATTTTTATTTTACATAACTTAACAGAAGGCAGCTCATGAAGTTGGGATGTTCTAATTCTAGCGTATTAATATGTCTATAGTTGCCATGCGAATCCTGGTTTTAAAGTTATAAGCATTTACAAAAGTGTAGTTAATTTTTGGACACCCTGTAAATAAAATACTTTATGGTGTCAATATCAAAGTTATACTGGCCCGGGTGCATTTATCATCTTTTTGGACACCATGTAAAAGAAAATAACATCGGTACACAACGGCTATAGTGTGCATTGTATAAATCTGTAATTGCATCGATATCTATGAACTGATTAAAGTAACTCTTGTAAACTGTGTTTAATTGCTTCAAACTTTCATACAATAAAGCTGAGATATTTTGCTAGTCACTTATAACAAAACCTTTGAAAATATACAACTGTCTATATTCTCAAAAGTGTCCTAATCATATATATCTCAGATATTATTGATACGGAAAACAATTTTGAGAATATAAAGAGTTGTATAGTTTCAAAGTTTTTGTTATTAGTGACTAGCAAAATTGTAGATATTATCTATGTACCAAGATTTTCGATACAGCCAGTTCTCTTTGAAAATTGGTCGGGGGACAACCATTAGAGTGGTGTTTACCCCATTCTTTTTAACTCTTTTGGGAATAAGATTTAGAGTCAAATAACAAAAACAATTCAAATACAAATATTTTTTTTCGGGTGACATAAGATTCACTTGTTTTTTCAACTATTTTTTCCTGTGACATTAGATTCCCTTTTTTCAGTACAGTACATTTTGCTACACAGTGCACGTAACCTCCTAGAAAAAGTTATACCCTAATACACCCCTAGCTAGCTCTGAGCTCATTTAACAAAGCCAGGTGCTATGAAAGCCGCCTCAAATGCAAAATACTCTGCAAATAAGTTACTGCTTAGCATTAATGAGTTTAATTTGTCATAATAATGTGATTTAATATAGTAATGTGTTATGTTAATGAATTCAATCAATATGCAAATGAATTCAATCAATATGAATAATTCATTTCATTGAAAACCCATTTTATTTTTGTACTCATTGAATTGAAAGTTGAAACACAAATGGGCAGGAAGATCAAGACGGAATAATCAAAACTTCAAAGTATTAGAGTTTTTGTGTATTTGTGTGTGTTCAGGTCAACACCAGCGTGTCTCTTTGAAAAATATTCTGTTGGTTTAAATTTCATACAAATCAGCCAATCTTTGATAGCGTTGAGTTTCTTTTTCAGTTTTCAAGGTACTGTCCTTTTTTGAGACGGAAGAATATCATGATCAGTGCAAATTTTTGCCTTTACTTACGCATAGCATATTTTTGCACAGACGATGAAAAGAGCCTCTTAATCATGTTGATTATACATCAGCATTTACCAACGATTTTAATACATTTAGTAGTAAACCAAATTATGGTAACAGCTTACTTCAGAAACGTCCTTACACCACAAAACGGCTTTAAAATGCGTCGAACTCCATTTTGCGCTCCTATACCAAAGTAGTATTTTCAAGGACAAAAATAGTTATGAAAGTGATGTGCCCTTTTACCAATAAATATCGTTCACTATATTCTATATTCTACTGGTAGGTATTGAATCTTTATTTAAAAAATGTCACCTTCGTCAAGGTCAATATTATTTAATTGACTAGCAATTTTGAAAATAAAACAATCATTGAAAAAATAAGACAATTAGCCGGTTTAAGTTTGTTGTAAGTTATCTCATTAGAGGACATAGGATTTAGTTTACATTTGTAAACTAAATCGTAAATGAGAAAAGAAGTAACGAATTATTTTTACCGCACAAAAGAGGCCTGTCAATCAAAGTATAGGATAGGCTATTATTGTCTTCGACGAAAGCAAAAACGTCTAGAGGTTATTAGTTGTGCTTTTTATCGTGTAAACACACAATGATTGTTAAGGATTTCAATTTCTCATGTGGGGATTATCTATACTTATTGACTCCAGTGAATAGAATAAGTAATGGTTTAACAACATATTTTACTACGGATTACAAAATGCATTGTTATTCACGGACAAAACATTTGAACTGGCTAATTGTATGTAGGAGTATTTTGTTGGTGCATCTTTCGCTTTAGATCTTTGAAGAGACATAACATTCTGTCCGGATGTCGAAATGTTATGCTAATCAAGGTGTGTTTATAACTCTTGTAACATGGTCTTTGAAAATGTAAAAAAATACAAATAACTAGAGGCTGTGTATATTGGTCATTGCTCTGGTAAGTACCGATGGTTGTACTAATACACTGCGGGCTCATTCCAGTGAAAACTAAACCTTTCTTATTTCAAGCAAAAAATCAGCTTTTTTATTCGACCATACGAGCAGATTTTTCAGTCATACGTTTGTTACTCGGTTTGTGAAAAGTATTTTCTAATTAGAAATGTTTGATTTTTTTCTACCCATGCATGAATGAGCACATGTTTTCATTCATTATTATGTTCTGAGCTGACCGATTTCCAAAAATATCGGTCAGGGATATCGGACAGAAAACAAAATGGCAGATTTTGAACATAATAATGATACAATTGGATGGATTTTTTCGCATGATACTCAAAGATATTGGTCTCGCTATGAGTTTTAGAAATATCGAGCTCGACGCTGCGCGTCTCGCACGATATTTCGTAAAACTCATAGCTCGACCAATATATTTTTGTATCATGCTCAATCCATCCAATTTTATATCAAAACTGTCACAAACGTTACCAAAAAGTTGCACCAAAATGTCACAAACGTTACCAGACGTTACCAAACAAAACATTGCATTTAAAGAAATCCTGACGATAGAATTTCCTACCACTTTTATAATCTATTTGTAAATATGTTACCAATCATCTGTGAAAAGCGCAATAAAAAATCGATAACATGTCAGAGAAATTTTACTTTGAAGTCATTTGGAGCAAAAAAACATTTCCGTGCGAGGTCACAAACATTACCGAACGCTACATAAACTTTATTCAGTATTTTGGAAATTATTTTAATCTTTAAACACCTGCAAGTCTTGATCCCACCAGTGAGCACCATTATCAACAACAAATTCGTTGATATAATGGCCATTTAAAAGTGAAATTTTCCATTTTTTTGGTCACAAACGTTACTTTGGAATCACCTTGCGGATACTAAAAGTACAACGGGTTCATTAGCCGATGTCTGTTATGATTTAATTTTCAATTACAGACAACGAATTATGATTTTTTTCACAGGTGTGCTCTTTGAGAGTGATGAGGTACATTTGAATCGTTCAAATTTGTTTCCAACACATGTGAATACACATCAGTTCTGTTAACTTTTAAACATATTACATTTAGAGAGCTTGTGCGATCTAGTGGAATAGTGCAGGATTTTGAATCCATTTTTCATGATTTTGTAAGAGTTTCACTAAATATCACCTTATTAATAAGGATAAGAAGATAAATAGTATATAAACACGGTTGCTCATATAGTTGGAATAAAAAAAACATTGTGTATGTAAAGGTCAATTTATGATGAAAATATCTGGAACCTTTTGTTGCTTTTGTCATATATGATAGGTAATCTTGTTGGGTGTGAAATGGAACTCCGAATCTGATCAATATTTTCATGTACTGGTTACGGGGGCAACAACAAAAATGGGTCAAAAACGTGATTTTAAGGTCAAATTTGATTTAACCCCGCCTTTGACCACACCACTTCTCTACTCAAGTTGAGTGGTCATAAGGAATGTGTATCTATATTAGAGTGATAAGCAGGTGGTCACGCTTGACTGCGCCAAGAGAATGCTTGGAAGTTTTGTACAAAATGATCCTTCAACACCACTCAATTTACAAACAATAGAGTTGTAGTGAACGCAGAATGGTCCCTAGCGGTATATGGCATCTTCGAAACCTTTTAAGATGTCATATACCGCCTGGAACCATTCCACGTTCACCATAACCTTATTTTTGTAATTTAAGGGGTGTTGAAGGAACATTTTGCACTTTACTTCCAAGTATTCTCTTGGCGCAGTCAAGCGTGACCAAGACTTTCAATCACCTGCTTATCACTCAACTACAGATAAACATTCTATACGACCACTCAACTTGAGTAGAGAAGTGACGGGGTCAAAGGCGGCAAATTTGACCTAAAAATCACGGTTTTGATCCATTTTTGTTGTTGCCCCCTTTCCAATACGTGAGAAAATTGACCACATTTGGAGTTCCATTTCATACCCAACAAGATTACCTATCAAATCTGAACAAAAGCAACATAAGTGTCCATATATTTTCATCATAAATTGACCTTTGCATAAATATGTGGAACAATTTTTTTTAATTCCAGCTATATGAGCAATATATGAGGTATTCTGTACCTGTGGCCCTGATATTGGCTCTCTGCGTGTCATTAATCAATTCGCAACAACTTAATTAAGAGGTACTATTTTTAAATTGACCATTCTCTATGAATCGGTGTCGCATGTTTAAGAACTTGATACATTGTTACTACATTCTGATAAGACATGGTTAGTGTGCCAAAATTATATAATAAAAACATCAATTTATTTCATCTGCAAGTATCATGGGTAAGAACTTATGACGCAGAGGTTATATGTTGTCTAATCTAACATAGCGGATAAAGGTAGATTTTGAGGTTCTTTTTTGTATTCTTTTTATCCTTGGACTACAGTGCTCAAAAGTGTTTTACAAAGCGGAGCAATATGTATATTGAAATCGTTCTTTAATGCTTTAATTTGTATATCTCTAAACTGGAATATTTAAAATAAGAAACTGTTAGGAGGAGCAACCGACATTTGAGGCCCAAAAAGGTGCACCAATTTTTGACGTAGCTTTTGAAAATTGACAAGAAAAAAAAAAGGCTCACTAAGGCAAAGATAGATAACTCAATGGTTTGAAAAAAAAATAAAACCGCTTATTTATACAGAAAAGGATAAGATTTCCTGTTTGCATGTCATCTATCGTTTTATTACGATAAGAAAATTGAGTGTTTTTACATTTTACAATTGATATCAAAATAGAAGAGGTCTAGCCACAGAGGGGGCAACCACCCTCCCGTTGCAAAAAATCAGCACCCTCGCCTCTTCTCAAATAAAAGAAGAAAGCGGCCAACAGCTAGACCTCACCCATTTTATCACTGACTCTTGATCTAGGAAGAGTCAACAGGTTCGTGTAGTACTCGGACCAACTGGTAATATATCTTACACGTGATTTTAAAGATATCACTACATGTATATGCGGATATAAACGTCCCGCGATAAACATTTCTACCTCGTTGTTGGGGAAAAGTACTTATACATTTTAATTTTCTTGGTTGGGACCGATAATCACAGTATTCTAGCCACATGATTGTGTCATGGTTTCATGTTAAAGCGTATTGCTTAGTAATTACTCATGTTCGTGTAAATATATATATATAATAAAATCAGCCTCAAATGATCCTTTAATTATGTATTGTGATAAAAGATTAAATTTAAAGTTTCAAATCAATAATAACATCCTTTAAGCATTGGATATTTTGCTCGCCCCGATAAACATGTTTTGCTATGATCCGGAATTCAGGAATGAATTTGACAAAGGGTATCTATAGGAACAAAAACAAACAAACAAACGCTGTAGACAATCTTCAGATAATAGGCTCATGAAAAGTCTTTACCCAGAATCTATAGCATGATGTTAAAATATTAAGCATAACTTAACTTCTTCGTTCCTTGGAAGCTAGCCCACTGCCACTTACATCTTACTAAATATGGTCATCACGAACTTCTCAAAGGCTTTTAACTTGGTCAACCATAACATTGCTATTGCAAAAATGGTTGGTCTGTCGTCCCTTGGGTCTGATCTTCCTAAACAATAGGCGTCAATGTTCGTTACAATCTGATTATTCTATTCGGAATGCTGGTGTTCCATAGGGTACCAAGTTGGGTCCTATTGTCTTCCATGTTGTCATCAATGATGCTGCTGAGGGCTGCTCTTCTCATTACTGGAAATATGTTGACGACTTTTTCTCCGCAAACGTGAGAATCGTTGCTCTAATGTAAAAAGCAGCCTCCAGGGGGGATCTTGATGACTTTCTAAAACTGGTCTATTCAAATTCAGCTGAAGTTGAATCCAGATAAATGTCAGCCTATCCAAATCAATTTTCTCGTGAGCCTCCTCCCTTGATTAGCAATCTCCCGCTTAACGTTGTCTCTAATGCTAAAAGTGACAGGTATCCATATCCAAAACGATCTTAAATGGGATACTCAAGTACCTTCAATGTGCACCAAAGCTTCTCGTCGTCTTTTCATGCTTCGTAACCTGAAAACAATTGGATTTAACTCAGCTGAACATCTCACACTTTACACTGGTTATGTTCGCCCTCTTCTGGAATATTCAGATGTTATATGGCATTCCTCCATTACTGACAAACACTCTCGTATGCTGGAGGGTATCCAAAAGAAGGATTGCAGAATTAGTTTAGGCTCTGAATACACATTTTATTATATTTGTTTAAATATTGTTTTAATAATATGTTTGTAATTTAGTAACTCTCTGTCCTAGGAGAGAAGAACATGGTGTTGAACTTGCTTGTTCTCTATCCAAATCTGCTCGTACTTGCAATCTGCTCCCCCCTAGAAGAGTTGAAATTCATGGAGGAAAACCAGTGATTTCACCCAACTACAGGGTTAACTTGAGTAAAGAAGTGATGGGGTCAAATTTAATTGACCTAACAATCACGTTTTTGACCCATTTTTGTTGTTGCCCCGTACCAGTACATGAAGAAATTGATCACATTCGGAGTTCTATTTCACACCCACTAAGATTACCTATCAAATCTGACCAAAAACAACATAAGTTGCCAGATATGTTCATCATTAATTGACCTTTACATAAAAAAGTGGTAAAAATATTTGTATTCCAACTATACAAGCAACCATGTACCTGCTCGAACGCTCAGGTTTTCTAGGAGTTCTATTCCTTATTACGTCAATTTGTTGAAAAAAAATCCTGATCACCAGTATGTCGGCCCCTCTTTTCATGGGTTTATTATTACCTTGCTCCTCAGCTGTCTTTAATTGTACTTTACTTTTTTTATTTACTTGTTTATATGTTTCTCTTTCTTTTTTTTTTTTCATTGTATAATGCAATTCAGCCTCAGGACTGCCATGTTAAATAAATTAATAAGATGTAATAAGTCTGAATCTGAATCTGAATCAAGAGTATGAACAACAATTTGGATTCACCGTTTAGATCTAGATCTAGATTTGTTAACTTTCGAGTTGTGTAAAAGCAAACTAGCGTTTTGCTTTAGATTTTGGTAAATATTTTCCGTAGAAATATTTCAGACAAACTTAAAAAATGGAAGTTTTCAGCATGTTCAGGAAGATTTTCGTCGATAATAAATTGGTGAGAGTAGTTAAAACATGATGAAACATGTTAAAACTATTTCTTATGTAATTATTATAGCGTTTGTGTACTTACGATAGCCATCAGCCAATTATAGATAATTAATGTAACATCAATATTCATAACCGTCATATCATATTCATTTAAACTTCACATGTTGGAAATTTGAATTTCTATTTTAACAGAAAACCTATAAAAGGGGAAGCATGCAATGTTCAAAATCATACCGACACTACCAAGGCAAAGCATCTCGAAGGCTAACAATTTGGCATCCAGGCAATATCACAAGGTAAGTGCGTTTATTATCCATGCCATCACTTCTGTTACATTTATTCCATGTACGTTTGCTTCGCATTTAGAAGCTACTATTAAATGCTCTTAGTACACTACCAAATTTAAGACCTTCAAGATTCACATTGCGATGTTGATCTGATTCCACTATGTCAAAATTTAATCCTGTTTTTAACTCTTTATATGCCCAAATAAAATAGATAATTACCATTATTATTATTGGTACTAATTTTGACAAAACTTGTGTAGGCGGTATCTGAGGGCTAGAAAAATTTTGGCAATTCAAAACAATTTTTTTTCGATTTGATGCATAGATTTTCCTACTTGACGCTCAAGTTAGCACTTTTGCCATCAAAATCTGTGCAAGGTAGGCCTACTCTGGGGGGGGGGGGGCACTTAACTTTGAAAATGAAAGGTGTGTCTGACGGGAAGCGCTGAACTGGAGGTCTGTTGAACTGATTATTAGCAAAAAATAGGCCTTTGAAACTGATTTTTGCGGGTCTAGTGAACTAAAATATTTGCCAAAAATTGCCATCTTATCTAAAACATTTCACAATTCATTATCAATATCTGTAATTGGAGCTAAAATGTTATATTTTGCTTCAACATGGGGGTCTAAAGAACTGAATCATATTGAAAATGGGGGTCTGATGAGTATCCTGGAGGCCTGAAAGAGGGGGTCTTGACCGCTTCACATATGAAGAGCTGAATTGCAAAACGGCTTACAGACCATTTTTCAAAACTGAGTTTTTGCTAGATTCTTACAGACCTGCAACTTGTGCATCATCCTGGCAAAAAACCTTTGTTGAACAAATCTCCCTAAGTTGGTTAAAATCCCAAAAATGTTACATTTAGGCCCAAAGGTCCAGCGGTCACATATGAGTGAGCCACCTGGGAAGGTACTCCAAGAAAAACACTTTCATCAATGGACAAAAATACGATAATGTGTAAGGGGTGTCTGAGGGGGATGTGCCACCTGAGATATGAGCAAAGATTTGATGCTTCAAAAGCACTTTTTCCTTCAAAATTTTGGCAAGATATCCAGGGGATGCATTCAGCAATAGTCAAAACACATCTAGGGACATAGCGGGTTGTTCCACCTCAGGAGTTGAACATTTTAGACTTTCAAATTTGGTGCATAGTTTTCCGCCTTTTACATTATATAGTTCAATAGCAAGGGGTGCCCACAAAAGCTTCTTTTACCGACAGATGTCAAGGTTGTATCAGACAACACTGAAGAGTATAAAGTGCTCCTGGTGAGAGTACCAAGGGGAGAACGTTCCCTTGGAAAGAAAAACAATGAATATTTACAAAAACCAAATTCGTATATACTATTTGGTGCATTATTTTTTTACCAACTAACTTACTTAGGGGCGGCTTCAAAACTCATGAGGCTTCAAAATTCAACCGGCGGTTGCCTGCCGGTTCTGGGCGGTTCTGTGCGGTTCAACCGAAATAAACATTCGCCAACCGCCCAGAACCGCCAAAAAAACCGCCCAGAACCGGCAGGCAACCGCCGGTTGAATTTTGAAGCCTCCCCTTACTAAGTCTTTTATTTTCGATGCTTGGTGTGCGTAGACCTACATATTGTTCCATTACAGGTATTTTATAAAACACAGTAAAATTTTAGCATGCTATACATTGTCGCACGAGTGCAATATTTTAAAGACATGAGGACAAAAACATCACACCAAAAATAAAGGATGGATTAGGATTCCTGAAGATCATAAGCTATCATATTTCCAGAGCGATTTCCTCGTTAAAACAGGATGACAGAAAAGTCAATTTCAAAATTTGGATGCATTAAAATTGAACTTTCTAACTTTCTCTTCATTACAACTTCTTCTTTTTTTTGGGGTGGGGGGGTGGGGGTTGTTTTTTTGTATGATTACCAAAGCATTAAGGCTTTTGTTGTTTTGGCTGTGGGTATGTGAGAGATGTGCCTTGCAATGAAGCTATACTGAATTTCTCATTCACCTTCCTTCCTCTTTTCCTCCGCTTTTGTCTTTTTCTTTCCTTGTCTTTGTTTCCTTTCCTTTCCTTTTTTTTGAACGTGGGGTCGGGCCCCTCCTATGAATTCGCCAATGATGTCCCTGTATGTGGAAGTCATTCAAAAGCTAAAATGTGTATGTTATTTAATTTGTGTACATAATAGAGATTTGCCTTCCAATTCTATATATCTGATGATTTCTGCCTATGCCGTATACATCATCCGAAAAAAAAGGCTAAAGCTCGCCCCTGATGTCATTAAACAGCAATAAGCATGACAGGTTGTTAACACCGGTTCGAAAAAAAAAACCTGGATACGCGTTATTCTTTTCGGTCATTTGGCAGATCAGTGAGTATTTTAGTGACTGGAATTTAGAAAGCAATGTTTGGGTGACGACAGCCTTGATGAAAGAAGAGTGACCGTAATAAAATCTATATAAATCCGATGGCGTGCCACATATGATTTTCAAGGTTTTTAGACTTGGTTAAACACCTTCAACTAAATATGTTTAAAATTTAATTTTTTTTTTAATTTTTGAGAGGCTTCAGTGTGTTTGTGTCTATTTTTGTTCAACCCTAGTTCTACGAGGGGAGGGGGCACAGCCCAAGGCGACTTGGTGTACCTCTAAGTTCATCCTTACTGCTAGATCTAGCGAAAAAAAATCAACCCTACCACCATCAGGGGGGGGGGAATACAGTGTCCGATCATAATTCGGGGGCGGTGGGGGGATGTAAGTCCGTGATTAAAAAAAAATAATTTTTTAGTCATTTATATAGCTGATATCCATTTCAAACTTGGTATTAATTTTCTACAATATTTAGAAGAAAAGAAAAACGTATGAACATCGGATATTCCTACGATTTTTTAGAAATTGTGTTTTTTGACTATATTTTCTGTACAAATGCGAAGTTTTCACATTTCGGTAATAATGACGTCACAGTGGCGTCATACTTTTAAGGATGACCTTGATTTTGTTATCAATGGAAAGAGGGGACTAATACCTATCCATTGGTACCACGTACGGTGTCAGAAGGACTCGCTATAAAAAATAGGGGGTTGTGTAACAACCCAACTCCATATAAATCGCTCCGTATAACAAGGTTTAAGGCATAATGATGTAACCAGTAACGGATTTATGATGTTTTTATATACAGATTACCCCGATCATCAATATGAAGACAGTTTTCGTGTTGTGTTTCTTGGCACTGTTTGCTATGGCTGTTATGGGTCGAGGTAAGATCACTGAGTAACAGAGATGACACATAGTTCCAAACGTGGCTCCATTTACGTCCCAGATATAAACGAGAGCCGTATTGAAACAATCGCTGTTTGCGTTCTGATGAAATCTTATGTAAAGTATAATATATCACTACAACATCATGTAACAATAAATGACTATTCTTTTATCAGTTAGTTTTCAGTTGGGACACTGATTGGCACGAGGGAGGGGGACTCCTAATGCGTGTAAATTGACTTTCTAAAAGTTTGTCAACCTTAAGCTAGGATTCTTGATATTGTTATAGGTACCCTAAACAAGGATTTTGGTGCAGATGTAAAAACGTATCGTAAGCACCCCTGATATAAAACATATCATTCAGACAGTGATGTGGACATGAAACATCCTAAGCAAGTACAAAGTGACTAACTCATACAATTTTTGGACCCATATCTGTTGAAATATGAATAGAAATGCGGTCATAAAACAGGTATTTGCTCTAAATAATACCTTAAGCGAGAATTGCCTGTGAAAATGAATACAGTCCGCTAGTCTGAAGGTTCGCCAATCCGAAGGTTCGTCACTAGCAAAGTCCGTCATTTTGAATCCTTGACCATAAAAGTCTGTATATGGTCTGATAACGATCACGAAATTATAGAGCCTACTGATCTTTTATCTCAGCTTAACCTATTACTCCCTGACAACTTGTGACCATAACTTGACTTCTGGAAAACGAGTGAAGTTCACCAGTCATTTTGAATCCTTGACCATAAAAGTCTGTATATGGTCTGAGAACGATCACGAAATAATAGAGCTGATCTTTTATCTCAGCTTAACCTATTACTCCCTGACAACTTGTGACCATAACTTGACTTCTGGAAAACGAGTGAAGTTCACCATAGTGTCATGTTAATTCTTAAAACATGGAGAAACGAACATGACAAGAGACTGCATGTACAACTGGTTTCACAAATAACGAATGATGGCTGATCTCACGTATTAACACAATAAACCATACGTACACACACGAATCTTTTACCCTCTTTTTGTTCATAAACTGAAACAATAGTGACATGTCTTTCTTGTCAATTACAAGACTCCTATCTGAAACATAATTGGCGTGATAATGCTAAATATTGCTTCTTTGGAGAGATTTGCACAAATTATGATGTGTTAATTCCGCATTTTATATCCTGATAAGGTGGTTCGAATTTTACATCTGTACTCATTTTCTAATTTGGACAGCCCTACTTATTACATGCGCAACAACATAATATTCTAAAGGAATTCATTCACATTAACTTTAAATCAATTTCTGGAGCAAGCTATGAAAATCGGAGAGAATTTTAAATCATTTTCATATTGAATTGAACCTATTCTTAAAAATTAGCTATGAGAGTTTGAATTCTATCCGCCGAAAATATTTGCAAATTAAAAAAAAAAAAACTCAATCTTTCCGTCACCTTTATCCGACCTTTGCACTATGCAAAGTAAGGTGAAAGCTTCGATAGAAAATGTCAGTATTTGACACAAAGAAGAAAAACTACTCTACATTCTGAATAATTATCATGAACTTCTTTATATTGATTTTTGTCTTGTGGTTTTGTAATTTTCAGAAGTCAATGAGCACCCGGAGGAGCAGGTTAAGCGTGATTATTTTAATTGTAAGTGTAAAAGCTCTGGCACACATCAAGGAACGTAGTAATAGAACATTCTTATAATTGACATACTCCCACCGTTGATGGGGTAAATCGATAGAATCGGACGGGGAATCGGAACTCAGAACGAGGGCACGTAGGGCAATACCATACCTAGCCACTATACATTCAATTATAAGAATGGTCTATATCCTACACTGGTTCATTGAAATACATGTATACCGATTACCAAACCAGTGTATCTTATTAATACGTTAATCATACATTTCTTGATAGTTTACAGAGCTCTAACCCAATCTTGAGAGTATAAGTAGGTGATAACTTTACCGATCAAGTTGATGTGGTTTCATCTTCTTCTACTTCCATACAG
>JXSR01S053949.1:0-10722 GCA_000969725.1 Ophiothrix spiculata | reverse complement strand
GGTGACAACTTCTATCAAAAATAAAGACATTTGTCATGATTTTAATGATTTCTTGAAACGGCTCCACCTTATTTGATATACCTATTCCTGACTTACGTCCTAATACATTTGGCGACAAATTTCATTGTGGTTAAAAATACTGACGATGTCAAAATCTATGAAATGATTCATTAATTTTTGGGACGTTTATCGGTCATAATGTTTTTCCTGCATATTAAAAATTAATCTCACAATTGGATTCCTGGTCAAATTTCTTTTTGAAAAATTATACCTTTTACCAACTACATCAACTCAGTCAAAAGATTTTTTAAGTCATTTTAAATTTATCTAGTGTAAATGCATGTTTTGTACAGTAAATGTATATAAAGACAAAAATGACCCACATTTAAACCACTAAGAAGCAACAAATTGGGATAATATGTAAATATTTGATACATGTTTTAGCTTACATTTTTCATTGAAGTTTATTCAAACATTTATGACCCCACATTGTTTATTTTTTACAATACAGATGTTTATAAATTGTAACTTTTGGGACCCCAAAAAACTTCTTCAAATGATTTGATTAAGAATAAAACTAAAATCTGGTCAGTAACCCATTGTTAAGTGTGATGTGTTCCTGTTAAAAAAATAAATGAAAATAACATTACCTAACAGTAACGTATGCACTGCAAAAAAGTTGATAATTTGGAGGGGGGGGGGGGGGTGATTTCGCCCAATGTTGATGAAGAAAACATCCCTACCAACATTTGGCAAAACACAAATAACACTGTTGGGCACACATCCCTGCCCTAATGTTGGACAAGACTATATATTTGAGCGGAAAAGCGAGTCCATCTGCCATCTGTCGGGTAAAAGCGATACAAAATTTTGGCAAAAGTGCCTGATCTACGGTGCTTTTTTAGTTTGCCCAACAGTTGGTAGGGATGTATATTTGCTTCAACTTTCTTGCAGTATGGAATGGCTCATAGTCATACAGTTTTGTTAACAAAGTTTACCAGTATATCAAACTAAAAACATTGATGGTTTAACATGTTTAGAAAAAACTATGCTCATAAGCTGATTAAAAATTGCCAACAAAATACAATTATTTTGCTACCCCCCATGATTCATAACATTAAATATTCAATCAATGGAAATGGTCTTGGGTTATAACAAAAATAGTATGCCCCAGGTAATGTTTGAAAAATCAAAATTGTGCCTTTATATCAGTACCAAATGGTCACCAAAATAAAATATTCTGCTCAAAAAATGGGTAAGATTAACGTTTGATCAGAAAAACTTAAAATAATAAATACAAGAATGGGAAATGGCTTTGATTGTTACATACAAATGCTACAGTCCCTAAAAAAGTCTCGCTCAGCTGAATGTCATGTTTACTGCAAGTTTTTACCTACTTACACCTATCATAATATCACAATTTTTGGCGTACATATTGAATAGAGTTTCTAGTTTATACATGGCACTTAACTAGTGATTTCACGTCCATTATCAAGGTCAAAATGACGCCTAAAGACTACTTCGAAAAAGTTGACCCTTTTTCGCCGAAACCTCATTATTTCATGATGTTCGAACAATTCGACTGGTTTCAAATTTTGACAGATTGTAGGCTTGATACTTCTTATTCAATTACAAACAATATTTTATAAATATGCCGAGTTGATTTTGAATGATAATGTAACAAACCCGCATTGTTTTGCCCGAAAATCCGGACGTGAATTACGACTTTGAGTTTGCCCTGTTTGAGCTGTGAATTGCCTGTTTTAAGTATCTACATTATCGACATTTTGTCTGATATATGCATATTTCGCATAATTTACTTACAAATTGAGCATTCCAATGAGGCAAAAATTTGAATTTTTATGTAAACAAAAGAAAAATATGGCATTCTAATGTTTATGTTTTAGATTTTAGTTCACAATCTCAACGCTGCCTTGATAGCTCAGCGGTAGATCTCTCGCTTCGTAATGCATGACTAACCCCCGCCATAATCCATGGTTTGAGTCCCCGCAAAGGCAGTGGAAACTATTTATCTTTTTATGATTGAAAAATAGTTAGGATTCACATTTTCCTGAGCATATGGATTCCTCGTACCCTTAACATGTTTTAAATCCAGAATGTCATCCATAATCAATCCCAAAATTGCCGCTAAAAGATCTGCAAGAGAAAATGTCCCAGAGAAAATGTTAATAACATTTATTTATTTAAAAATGCCTGTTTAGTCTTTTTTCCTTGAAAAGTAACACGGTGATATATATTTTTTAAAGCTTTTTAACATATGTGAAAATTAAATATTTGAATAGGACGGTACAAGAAAACCCCAACTCCAATTATAGCTCCCTTCTGTTAAGTTCTGTAAAATATAAATGCATACAAATCCCTGAAAATGCTTTCAAATCACTAGAAAGCATTTTTTCCATGTCTATATCCCAATCATAGTGTCACATTTGACCAAGTAGTTGACTTTTTTTAGACATTGTTAGATAATTTTTCTAGTATTAAGTCGCAGAGGGGAGCTCATGGAGTTTGGGTTTTCTTGTACTGGCTTTTTAAACATAGCAACTATGTACTATAACAATTACCTAACAATGTCTAAAAAAGTCAACAACAAGGTCAAATGTGACACTTTGATTAGGATATTGACATGCAAGCTATTTTAGTGATCTGAAAGCATTTTCAGAGATTTGTATGCATTTATATTTTGTAAATATAATTAACAGAAGGGAGCTGTTGGAGTTGGGCTTTTCTTATTCTGGCGTATTCAATTAATAGAAGGGAGCTATTGGAGTTGGGGTTTTCTTACGTATTCATATTATATATATATGGTGGCATTTCATGAGATGGGTCAAAAATGTGTTACATGGTCATAATGGTCAAAAAACCAATTGTTTGATATGATGTTAATATTATTTATCTCTTTCAATTCAAGTAACCTTTTAGCCAAATATCACTTTTGTTTTGGCATAATGAACTAATTAATGGTTAATTACTCCATAGACGGCAATGCAAACTGTAATTTTCAAACGCGTTTTTCTCAAAATTGCCGGTTTTTACTAAAGCAAGTCATAAATTGGAAAGATTAATGGTAAACAGTTCATTTTTTCAGGATATGTTCTAAACACTTTAATAGTTACTTTGATGCATTAAACTTGAAACAGACCCCTTAGGGTCTTGGTGTTGATGACCTTCAATTAATTAGAGGGGGTAATACAAGGGGAGAAAATGATGATGTTTCAAATCATTCTGCCCTAATTCTTATTTGATCCAGCTTGATCCCCTGAACATTTTGACACCAAATTTGTCAAAATCGGACAAAAAATGAGAAGGTGCTGCCCAAAAAACTGATCGAGGGGGAAGGGGGTCTGAGGAAGGTCTAAAAATGATAAATTTGCCAATTCTGTAATTATATACCAAATTTTAGCCATGTTGGTGACTATCTGTATGTATTTGAGGTCACAGAATCCATTTGTGAATGTTCCAGCAGTGTCAAACCTTCCAAAATGGCGATATTGTCTCAATTTGGGTATCTACCGCATCCGTAGGCACCGCATCCTTAGGCACCACCACCCTTGTACTGCCAAGTTCAAACCATTGTCTCTCTTAAATTATGTAACCCATGAACGCCAAATTACTGTCACAAATAGCAGAAAGTGTAAGCTTTCAAATGAGACATTAAACAAGTCAATAGGCTAAGGAATAGTGAATTTACATCAAATTAAGTCCGAGAACCCACGAAAAAATGTAACAACACCACCTTTTTAGCATACCCACCTAATGACATGCCATCATATATAAAACAATCAATTGAGCATTTGCTATTGTAGAAGCCAATTGACTTTGAGTTTCCCCCATCCTTTGTGTGATAAATCAGGTGAATTTTTGGGAAAACATGTACTTATTGAAATGCCTGTATCTTAAAAACAAATGAGATGACTTATTGCTTTATTTTAGATTCATTATAAGCACAAATAAATCTACCAAATACTATAAGGGTCCACTACACTAAATAAACTGGCGTTGCTATCCGGTGTTTCTAAAATCAGAAACTCAAAAAGTGTAGAAGGGCAATGTATTTGGTGTATATTTTGATCTAGTCATGGATTTAGATACTAGTATATTTAAAGTTGTTCTGATGCCATATTTGATCTCCAGAGTACTTTGGTAAACTTTTAAGGCTATTCCAAAAAAATGCACGAGATTTGGGAAATATGAAATATGATGGGGCGGTATTACCTTCAACGCACAGTATCTCAAAAAATTTGCCTTGATGGTATTTTTCATCATTTTTTGTTAAAAGAGATCATAATCAATTAAGAAAAGCCAGAGTTGAAGAAACCAGTTGCTTTATTAATGAGTTCTCAGGTGTGTTTTTTTTTAAAGCCATTTTGTACAGTAAGTCAATTGGGAGCTAATTTGTGGTGTGCCGCCATAATGAAACATCTGTGGAGCTGGCACAGTAACTGGTTATCGTTAATCTGTAGGGCAAAGTTAACTCCAAGCTCGATTTTTAAACCAATCAGATGAAAAGAATACATAATTATTAATTAATGATATCAAATTCTTCCCATCATGCAATGCTTCCTTGAGTCATTTGTATAGGAGGTTGCATTGAGCTTAAGTGATGAAATTACCCTAAATTTATATCAATTGTTGCAATCTTACAAAAGAAGACATCAGGATCTTCCCATCATGCCTTGCTTCCAAAGGGATTTTTTGTACAGATTTTGATGAGAGAGTTTAGGGATGAAACATAGTAAAATTGGTAGACCTCATCCAAAAGTTACATTTCAGATAGGTTTTATCCCTAAACCCTCTCATTAAAATCTGTACAAAAAGTCCCATTGGAAGCCAGGCATGATGGGAAGGTCCTGATATCTTCTTTTCAATCTTACATTTCATTACATTTACATTACAAATTTATCAAAGCTTGAAACAACTTCCTATACAAATGCAATAGGAGGAAATGAATGATGGGAACCACTTAATATCTTATTTCCACATTGAAGAAACAAGAAAGAGAGAATACATAACATAAATTTTAAACTTTTATTAAACATTTATTATGACATAAAAATAAGAATATTCTTACACTGTTGTAAAATGATACAAAATATACCAATAAAGTTACACTTGTTTTAAAGCATGATCTTTTATCACAAAACTCTGATAGGCTTAGTGATAGCACAAATTGATCTTGCTAATAAATAATTATATAACACATTTGCAACAGACAAAATTACATCTTCAAAGTGGATTTTGAATTGGATAAATTGCATATTCTACAGTTATCAAAATCTACAGAATAAATACTTTTTTTAAAATCACGGATGTCCTTATTTCTAATCAAAACAACAACAATGACAACAAAACAGAAACAGAAAAAAAAATCCTCAAATATACCTGCTAAAATGTAAAATCAGCTTTTAATTGATGGTTCTTCTTTTCTGCATTTGTTATATATTACCTTCAGGCCCGTAGCCAGGATTTTTCACAGGGGGTGCAGGATTTTAAAAAGTGTACCTTTTTTAGGTTAAATTTTTGTTTTGGCCGACCCTAAAATAATTTCAGTTGTTTTAAGAAAGTGACAAGTTTTATGTTGTATTTTAATCCAAAAATGAACATAATGATTTTTTTTTGTGGTTTATGGATATTGTTTGTGGACCTTTTTGTACCTTTTGGTACATTATCAAATTTGGGATGAAGTGTGAAGCCCCCACAACCCCCATCTAAATATGGGCTTGCATGTCTTTCATTGTATTCTTTAATAATTCATTACAAATCATAACATTTTATGACTGAAACATTATCAACCTATTTTATCCATTTTGGCACACTGGTAGGAAATAACTCAAGAGTAAGGCAATATGCAATTACATGATAAATACTTGAAATGGAAGAGCGGACACAGTACAAAAACAAAAAGTCTTAAAATTTCCATAAAATTGTACAAAATAAATCTATTCTCCTTTAGAAATGACCCTATTTAAAATGTAAAGAAGAACTGTATTTTGTCATTCTCAAAATTTTAAAATATTACAAAATAATACAACCAGGCTTGAGAGCCAGAAGGCGTATCAGCAGGAAGGAAAAAAAAAGGCAAAAGACTGTATTTGCACGAGCAACAAAGGTGCAATTATGGCCTTGTTGGTCTTTTTTTCTGGCTCTCAACCCTCTATAAAGCATAATCATACTGATTGTTTTTGCTATTAGTGAGAAATAGGATATCTCAGCTTTATTGTCAGAAAGTTTGAAGTCATTTACAGTTTTAAACAAATACCACACAAATATTTGTCTACCAATGCTATTTTCTGTTACATGGTGTCAAAAAGGATGGTTCCGCTTCAATTTTGACAACCATAAAGTGGTGTCATATAGCACCATAGTATAGCCAAAGATCTCTTCTATCCTCACATAGCGAAACAATCACAAATCAATCAAGGTGTTACATATTTATGTCAGAAGTACCATTAATCTGAAAATTGTGATTTTCAAGAAAAATTAAAAAAAAAAAAAAAAAAATAATAAAAAAAAATTTTTTTAAAAAAAAAAAAAAAAAAATCAAAATTTTGCTAAAAGTTCTAAATATCAGAATTTCATGGGTGTTTTTGCTTGTAAGGAACTTAAAAAAACGTTTTATATCACATTCAGTAAGTTTCAGCTAAAGAGCATTATGATGTTTTTCAAAATGGCAAAATTAAAAATATGCATAGTACAAACATGCTCAAACACCTGAATTTTGATGGCTTATCCTACATCTATCTGTGGGAGTACCCTCAAATATTTTTATTAGAGTGATCGCAATGGATAAATCTAAAGTTGCTTAAAAGTCAAGGATCAAATTGTTGTTGCGTTTTTATGCAGAAAGTAAAAAATCAATAAATAAGATGGTATCCGTAAGAAAGGTTAAAACAACTACTGCTCAAACACACACGTTTTTGGCAAAAAAATACCATCTTTTCTTTGAAAGCATGTTATTTCTGAATGCAACATGCTAATGTCACGAAATAAAATTCTTGTAAATGTTTTAAACTTCACAAAAGGTGAATATATAAACATTATTATCAACATTTATTTCTTATCATTGTGAAAAATTCCTGAAACTCAACTTCATCTGGGTATAAAGAATTTTGATAAACCTTGTATAATGGAAATAAAAAGTGGATTCAGTACATATAACAATACTTAGGTAAACATTTTAAATAGCATGTGCGTCACTACAAAAAGGATAACGTTCAATACCTTTGAATAATTGGGTTTTAACAACAGATGGGTACAGTTACGTACCCACACATCCTGAGCTTTACTGCATTTAGGAAAACAACATTGTGCAATTTGAGAAAAATCTTATACTTTTCTGCAGTCGGAAATCAGTACTATACTCAAGCATTTAAGGTGTATGGTAGATCTGACTGAAATTTTCTGGCAAAAATCGGCATGAATAATATTCTGCAGAATTGATTTAAAAAAAAAAAAAGGGGGTCACTGGACTCGTTTTTGCATGCGAGTCAGTTTAAAAAAAACATTTTAGGAGCTTTTTGGGAAAATTTAGCACAGGGGTCTATGGGAAATGTGACAAAAAAACTTCCCACAGAAATTGTGTGTCAATATTTTCACAACATTTGCGCACAAGTATGTTCTGTCAATTAACAAAAATAAAAAGTGGGGGTCACCAACCTACTTTTCACGAAAAATAATATATAAACCATGATATATAAACCATTCGAAAAAGGAGTGTATTGAAAGTACTGCCAGGAATTTAATCAACTTCCTTTTGGACGGAAAAAAGCGCCTTGTGAAAGGTTGAGAGTGGAAGATCACGAAGTCACTGTTTTGCATTGTGATGCTTTTGGCCTTCATTTACAGCTCTAAGTTTCTAAGGCACGGTTCCCAATTCATGACGAAAGGGCTTTACGCAGTTGTCTTGCATCATGATGCAAAAAATATTGGTTCATGATTCAAAGTATAGTGTATTGAACGATGCAGAAAAATTGCGCCAGGGCCTTTATCATTATAAAGACTACTTCAAAGAAGGAAGCTATACGTTTCTCCTAATATTTTTTGCGTCATGACTCAAAATACATTTCGTCATGGCTCTTTCTTGCGTCAAGCCCTTTAGTATGCCACAAGATATTCCGTCATGAATTGGGAACCCTGCCTAAAAACATAGGCAAAATTCTGACTAATCCTAAAGAGATACGCAAAGACAGTATGGTTAAGGCATTCCAATGTCTATATTTTCTCCAAAAGAAACATTCCTAACACAAACTTAGGGATCACTTCAAAACTCACGGAACCGCCGGTTGCTTTTGTTCTGAACAATGGCAACCGCCCAGAACCGGTCAGCCATCGGTTGAGTTTTAAGTGGCCCCCTAGATCCGCTATTGGACCTACTCACTTATCTAGGATTGAATATTAAAGCAAACTCTGTCAAGGTTGAAATGTAAAAAACACTGATAAAACATCGATAAAGGAGGTTCGTTTGGCCCCGAGTGATATCGTTGAGATGGAAATTCTGTCAGAATTGAGGCAAGTTAAATATTACTCTCTTATGTTTGATGAGACGACAGGCATTAGTGCAATTGAGCAAATGGTAATACATGCCAGATACTTGGATGACACTGGTAAAGTAGTAACATAATTTCTAAAAATACTTGATTGTCTTGACCCACAGCTTAAATGCTAAGCAAAGAGCTGATACAGTAATTGACTTTATCAATGAAAAAGAGCTACCAATGACAAATTGGTAGGCCTTGGAACCTTGGAAATGATGGGGCTCCAGTAATGATAGGATTCAAAAATGGAGCAGAGAAGAAAATTGTTGAGATACAAGAAGCCGAACAAAAGAAGCAAAAAGGATGTGCTAATGTTGTTAAGGCTGTGGGGCAGCACTGCATGGCACACAAACTGAACCTAGCGGCATCGAAAGGAGGAAATGAATTCCCTACGATTTAAAAAAATCCAAAATTATCGGATTCACTCAAAGCAAAAGGCACAGTGCTATACCAAACAGACACCAGATTGTTCGCATTACGAAAATGTGCCTGTAAACTGTGGGAAATCTTGCCGAGTGTTACTTTCTCTTAAGAGAGATAGTGAAGTGGAGTTTCTGGCAATTCTTTCATGTAAGTAACAAATATTTTAAAGGCTGTTGTTTAACCAGTATTCTCTAAAAAAATCAACACCATTGCTTGTTTCGTTTTGAAGTAATGATCATTTTAGTAATTCTAATAGGTGATTTTTTCCACTTTACAAGACAATCTTGGCCAAAATAGTTGGGACACTTAACCTCCCCGCTCCCCTGCACAATGTTGTTAAGCAATAAATCTCTATGAACGTGGTGTGTGCATGTGTTCATCGCAACATTGGATGGTGGGGGAGGGAGGTCCTGGGACAGGGAGGGAGAGAAACTGCGTCCTCAAAATCTTTGACCCCACACTCCATTGCACTCATAATTATTTCATTGTCATTAAAGTGTCCCAATTATTTTTGGCCAAGATTGTAGCTCAATGACAAACCACTTCCAATTTGATGGTTACAGACCTGAATTCTCTAATAGAAAAAATAGCCGTTATGGTGGAGCATGTTTGTATATTAATGATATTCTAAAATACCGTGTACGTACAGATTTGGCTCAAGTCCAACAAGACACATCATGATTCTATAAATCCAGCACTACCAGCATGGGTTAAATGAAGATAAACTGATGAAAGTTGAGACAAGCCCGAAAACATGCATACAAGATACTGACATGAAGGAAAAATGAAAAAACAAAAAGTAAATAAGTAAAAGTAAAGTTTCGGACTAGTACTAACAAGGGGAAGAAAAAACAAGAAGTCAGGACAAATATCTTCAGCCAGGAACGACAGAAGCTCCTCATCTGAAGATGAATCAACAGATGACCCAAAATGCTAATATAAGAAAACGGGACAAGCATCTATTGCCAGTAACATCTTGTCTGAAAAAAGCGCAGTGATGAAGATACTGATGAAAGGCGAGATAAGTCAAAAAACATAGGACACTGAAGTCTCGGACTAGTACTAAGACGGGGTTCAATTTTAAAAACCCTGCCATACTGCTGAGAAAAACACTAGCTCCTAGTGCTGCACTGAAAACAATCTCGACCGCTGTCGTCTGGGGCAAAACCAATTTGAAGAGCGACCTGAAAAATGCACATGCTAATTAGCACAAAAATTAAAGACAATGATGGGCAGTGTAATAAAAGTAATGTTTACAAATCAAAATATTGGCTATTGCAACCTAATTTTACCCTTTTAATATCAAATATTTACAAGACCACTAATAAATAGAAATTTAACCAAAATCATCATAAGAAATTAAGGTATTGCAAAATATTTTGTTGGAAAGAATATCCAATTTCTGAAGTATATCCATCTACTACAATTAAAGTATATGTGTGGTGCTCTGGCATAATGAGCGGAAAGTCGCGATTGAAGATTTTGAATAAATGGCTGCTAAAGTAGAAATATGATGAAAAGATCAAATTTCGTTTTTTGACATAAAACACATAAATACATCAGTGTTAACTCATTGCCTACTAACGGCGACTAGAGTCGCCAGTCAATCACATCTACATGTTTCTGGTTTAGCTGAAATGTTCATGATCCCAAGAAGGTAATTGCCCATTAGATTGATGAATTTGTAAATGAATTATTGGAAATTTATTGATGTCAATAAAGAAGTACAATACCAGCAGACATCAAT